>QGOB01001696.1:0-20023 GCA_003313055.1 Termitomyces sp. MG145
GCCCAGTGACGTGGGGATAGGGTGGGATAGTGTTTGATGGAGGGTGTGGGGTAGGGAGTGTGGGAGGAGTTAATGGCGTATGGGCTCTCGGGAATGGGTCAGCCGTAGTAGTCATACCCAGCGGGGGTGTAGGCATAGGTGTACGTAGCCATTGAGTACGGGGTAAGGTAGAGTCTTGATATTATGTCAGGTCTCGCTGATGACGGGGGCTCAGCTACACTGGCAAGTCCTTACTATGCAAGCTCAGGAGGCTAAGTACAGGTCCAGGGCTTCTTGGAAGCTCCGGTACGACTACTAGTGGTCCAGGGTGAAGTCCAGACGCTCCAGGGTATGAGTAGTAACACGCGCGAGGTCAGGAGTGCTCCGAGTTGAGGAGCGCAAGTTCAGGGGGTTGGGTTTTTAGTGGAGGGGGAAGTGGGGAACGGAAGATTGTATTGATTTGGGGAACGGAGGTAGGTTCAGAGGTTGATGGGGGTAGGTATGGAACAGATAGGAGATAGATTGATCAGGAAACCAGGAGACGATGAGAGATACAGAATGGAGATAGAGATAGAGGGGAAAATATACGAGACTGGAAATAAAGAGATAGAGGAGAGATATGGAACAGGAATATGAGTCACAGAACGGAAATATGAGGCACAGAGATGAGAGATGAGAGACAAGACAAGAGAGAGAGACAGACAGACAGACAGAGGCATGAAACTAGATTGAGACGGAGACAGAGACAGAGACTATGGAAACTATGGTGAACTATGGTGAATATCAAGACTACTGGCTCATATGCTATCCTATGGTTTATATATTACCCTTCCGCTAAGTCCTGGGCAGGGTTCTAGCCCAGAACTGTAGCACCTGATTGTCCTCTGGCTAAGTCCCGGGGCAGGCTCCCAGCCCCAGGGTCGTGACAGTTGTCAGGGCATGCTGGCGTGGACTGTGGCTGTCTTGCATCGGGCAGGTCAGTGGTCATGGTGCATGGTGGTAGCGCCCGTTGATGCCACAGAAGCAGGTGGCCCAGTGACATGCTGACAGTTTGCAGGAGGAATGTTGCAGAATGTTATGTGATGGCCAAAATGCCAGGGGTTTGGGTGTATCTGGTGACAGGGAAGCCCCGGGGTGATGTGTTGGCCAAGATGCCGGGATTCAGTGATGCCCAGGGTCTGTCTGGAGATGGCCATGGGTGTTGCCAGATGCAGCATTGTGAGGTCTTTGGTGGCCCCGGAGGTGTGTAAGGGGTGCGGGGGAGGTGTGTGCTGGGGGTTGGGGCAGCGTATGAGGGTCCGGAGGTGGCGGGGTCGTGACACTCGCAAGCTCAGTTAGTGCCTTGTGTTTAAAACTCAATGCTTAATCCCAGCTCCAACTTTGCAAGCTTAGTTAGGGCCTTGTGTTCAAAACTCAATGCTTAATCCCAGCCCCAACCTCACAAGCTCAGTTAGGGCCTTGTGTTCAAAACTCAATGCTTAATCTCAGCCCCAACCTTGCAAGCTCAGTTAGGGCCTTGTGTTCCAAACTCAATGCTTAATCCCAGCCCCAACCTTGCAAGCTTGGTTAGGGCCTTATGTTTAAAACTCAATGCTTAATCCCAGCCCCAACCTTGCAAGCTCAATTGGGGCCTTGTATTCAAAACTTGATTTTTAATCTTCAAAACTCAAATTCATCAACTTAATGTTCTCTTATGATATAAGAAGGATATCAGATGGAAACTATATATAAGCCAATACTGCAATGTCCTAATTTAAAAATACAAAGTCTAGCTAGATACATTAGAAGAGGTTAGTAATAAGAAGTTATCATATTCCAAGATGTATACTTACATTTGTCCATTTGTCAATCATTACATTTGTCATTTTTTCATCATCAGATACTAAAATTTATAAAGGTCAGTAATCAAAAGTGAGTTTATTTAAAGTGAGACTTACATTTGCAAACCATTCAGGATTTCTTGATAGACTATATTTGCTGTTGTCCTTGTTGTATTTTCTGGTGGCAAGATCACCTTGATACAATTTCCAGATGTACACCTAGACAGTGCCACATAAAGTTGTCCATGTGTAAACACAGGTGATCAAAGATCCAATCCAACTTGTTTGACTGATTGACCTTGGGATTTTTTGATAGTCATAGCAAAGGCTAATCAAACTGGGAATTGTTGTCTGTGCAATAGAATAGGCAAATCTTCTTCAGAGGCATCAATGTTAATCCTTGGAATCATAACCACTGTTCCTCCAAACTTGACATCTCCACTGATGATCTGGCATGTGAGGACTCTGGTGTTGATATAGGTAACAATCATTCTTGTTCCATTGCAAAGTCCTTGAGTTGTATCCAAATTCCTAAGGAGCATGACAGGAATACCAACCTTAAGAGCCAGTCTAGCCAGAGGCAAACTACTGGCCTTCAAAGAGCTGAGATATTCCATGGGATATAGGCCATCAACATTTTCATCATCAGACTTGACAGAATTAGCACTCTGCAAGATTTTCTCCTGTCCTGAAAACCTCTGCAGAATCTCTGAATTGATCTCCTCTACATCAGAGTTCTTGCTTGAAAGAATGGTCCAGTCCAGAAAATACTGATCCTATTGATAAATATTGATATCAGGATAGGTGGAGCTAATCAATCCAGTGATAGAATTGTCATCACAGATCATGGTTCCAGGAAGTTGTACTGTCTGCCCATGCTCAAGGTTTTTTCCAGCACCAATATCCAGTAACCAAGCTGCATGAGCAACATTATCAGGAGTCTGCTCCAACTGCATATTTTGCACCAAGTAGTGGACTTGAACGTGGTTCCAAAGTCTCCCTCTTCTTAATGAAGCAGCAATCATCTGCTGTCTGAGTCCTCAGGGAATAACTGGCAGGGTTTGTCTGAAATCCCCTCTAAAGACCACAGTAACTTCACCAAATGGAATATCCTTTTCCAAGATATCTCTGAAGCCACAGTCTACCAAGTCAATGGCATTCTTGTGCTGCATTAGAACTTCATCCCAGATAACCACTTTGGTGCCTAGTAACAGATCAGAGAGATGTGTTCCTCTCTTTATGGTTGGCAATAGATGTATCCAGAGCAGGAATGGGAATTTTGAACCTTGAATGAGCAGTTCTACCTCCCTCCAGCAATAAGGCAGCAATTCCAGATGATGCTATACATAATGCCACTGCACCAGTTGAACAAACAGCAGAAGCCAGAGTATTGCAGACAAAGGTCTTGCCACATCCTCCAGCACTGTGAATGAATATCATCCTGCCCAAATCATTCTCCACAGAGTCCATGACAGCATTGAAGGTCTCTGACTGTTCAGCATTGAACTTGGTCTTATTTCCTTCCACTCTCCTATTCAACTCCTCAACATCATAATCTGTTTCTTTTTATAAAAGTCTATTACCTATAAATGATTTGATTAGTTTCAAAGTCATTGTTCTCTATAAAGACAAAAATACCTGGAACAAAATTCCAAGCTTGCTGGGGCTCTGGCATGTTGAGAAAGTTTTTTAGAGTTTTGCCAGAATTCCTCAAGTTGTCATTGATGAGATAAATGTCACGACCCCGCCATCCCTGGACCCCCATACGGCGCCCCGGCCCCGACACACACCTTCCCCGCACCCCTTGCACACCTCCGGGACTGCCAACAACCTCCAAACGCTGCACCGGCAACACCCGCGGCCATCTCCGAGCAAACCCCCGGCCATCACCGAACTCCGGCATCTCGGCCGACACGTCACCCCAAGACTTCCCTGTCACCGGACACACCCGGACCCCCGGCATCCTGGCCATCACATAATGTTCCGCAACATTCCTCCCGCGAACCGTCGGCACGTCACAATGCCACCTGCTTCTGTGGCGCCAAGGGGCGCCACCATCGCGCAGCATGACCGCCGACCCGCCCGACACAAGCCCGCCGTAACCTGCGCCAGCACGCCCCGACCACTGTCACGACCCCGGGACTGGGAGTCAGTCCGGGGACTTAGCCGGAGGAATCAGATGTCCTGGTCCCGGCTAGAATCCTACCCGGGACTTAGCGGAAGGGTAGTACATAAACATTAGGATAGCATACGAGGAAAGTAGTCTTGATATTAACCGTAGTTCTCCGTATTTCCGTGTCTCTGTCTCTGCCTCTGTCTCTATCTCAATCTCAATCTATTCTCTTGCTTCTCTCTCTCTCCGGTTTCATCTCTCGTCTCTTGTCTCTTGTCTCTTGTCTCCGTGCCTCGTCCCGTTCCGTGACTCATTTCTCTTTCCCGTTTTCTCTCTCCGTTTCCTTACCCGTCTCTCCTGCTTCCATGCTTCCTTACCCGGAGCACTTTCTACTTCGCGCGTGTTACTACTCGTACCCCGGAGTGTCCGGACTTCCCCCGGACCACTCGTAGCTGTACCCGGAGCTTCTGCAAAGCCCTGGACCGTACTTAGCCTCCCAAGCTCGCCTAGTAAGGACTCACCAGTGTAGCTGAGCCCCCGTCGTCAGCGGGACCTGACAATAAAGGCCATAATCATGAATGTCTTCATCAGCAAAGATCCTGTTCCTATACTGGTGTACTTGCTGCAATCTGTATTGGAGATCATCCACAAATAGAATGCTTGAATTTGTTCCATAAAGCCTCAGGAGTGGTAGGAGCACAGTGGAGTAGGATTGTGCAAAAGAGGTGTTTGAGAGCTGATCCTGTTTGTATCTGAACAGCTTCAGTAAGACATTGCCTCCATTCTGCATCATCCTCCAAAAGGCCTAGTGCCTAGCATGCATTCTTATATGTTGGATAGATGTGGCCATTGACAATCCTCAGATGAGCCCATGATGTTGCATTTGTTACAACTGTTATGAGCATTTGGAGGTAGAATTGTTCTCCTTGTCTAGGTGAGGCAAAGTACATTCTGCCAATAGCTGTTCCTCTCTGTCTCTCCTTCCAAGCTCTTTTCCTTGGCTCATAAACAAACTTAGTTGGAAAGTTCTGATAAGTGATGTTGTTATTAGAAAACTTGGTGTTGGCTTCAAACCAAGCAGTGAGTGCAGTTTTGTCCACATTATCTTTGGCAGCCACCAACTCCAAAGGTTCATTGTCCTGAAAGTAAACTTCATGTTAGCCTTCCAGATGCACAGGTAATTGATAGACAGGAGGGAATTCAGCATGCATGTTAATTTCATAGATGTGCCAGCACACCTCTGGTGCAGAAATATATCTGGCATCCAAATGTTCCTTGATTTCATCTCACTGCTTCCTAGAGATTTCCAAAGTAGTCCTGTCATGGCCTTTGTAAAATTACTTGTGAATGTACTTGATGGTTTCTACTGAAGCACAGACCTTGACATTGATGTGACCTTGGTATTTGGCCGAGAGATAGGGATTGTATGGGACAACATTGCAATTGTTGTAATGATGGCCATGCTTTTCAAAAAAGTGGCCATTGTCTGGCCTGGCATATTGAGGATAGCTATTGTCACCATATTGGTTAGCCTCTAGATATTCTTTGGGATATCTTTTGGAACATTTGCCATTGACTATGCACTTTGCATTGGGATAAGCGACCATGAAGTAGAGCCAATAGTTCTGGTGAAGCATTTGCCAGTCTAGGCAAAATAACCTGGCCTTGTAAGCAGCACATGCCAAATTTTAGAATGCATCTAGTAGATCTGGTAAGCTTTTCAGCATCAAAATGCAAAGCTTGACAATGTGAACAAATAACACCCATTGAACCTAGATTATGTGGTGCAGGTTCATTCAAATAAGGCTGTAATGCTCTTGGCAGAGCATTTCTGGGTTATATCTGGCCTATAGGTACACAATAGGTGCTTCTGGGATAGGAGGACCCAAGAGAGGAGGATGCAGCTGTTCTCCTGGCACAATAGGTGGCTAAACAACTGTTGAGGCAGGACCGGTCTTGGGGAATCTCAGGTGACTGTAGTTAACAGAGGGAAACCTCAGTGGTTAGGAACACTGAGATGTATATTGGATATTTCTACCTGTAGTTAACAGAGTAATGAGTAACATATTAAGTGCAATATAAAAGATTGACTTACACCTCAGTGGTTAGGAACACTGAGGTGTGACATGTAACAAATGGAAGAAAACACACAATAACCGAATGGGGAAGTAGTCGACTGTTATCCTCAACACTCCTCCTCGATGTAAACATGGATTATGCAACACCAAGCAGTTCGTGGAACTTTTTGAACTTAACCCGGGCCAATGACTTTGTAAATACATCCATGATCATATCGGCAGTGGGAAGGTAGTAGATGTGAACATGACCGGAGGAAACAGTCTGACGGATAAAGTGAAAATGAACGTCAATGTGTTTTGTGTGTGCGTGGAATGTCATGTCCTTCGAGAGTCGGATAGCACCATCATTGTTGCAATATAGATTAGTGGGAAGAGAAAAAGAATTGAAAAATGAAAGATCTTTAAGCAATTTGTGAATCCAGATTATGTCTTTTGCAGCATGCGTTAGAGCAACATATTTGGACTCTGTGCTGGAGAGCGTGATGATTGGCTGTTCCTTTGAGCTCCAGGATACAGGACCACAACCGACAAAGAACACGAAGCCAGAAATGGAGTGCCAATGGAGGTGTGAAGCCCAGTCAGCGTCAGAATAGCCGGAGATTTCAAGATCTGGACTGCCAAGAGTAAGCTTCATATTGGGTGTTCCGTGCAGGTAGCAGAAAACACGAGTGACAGCTACCATGTGAGTAGATTGGGGAGCGTTGAGATATTGGGAGAGGATGGAGACAGTGTAAGCAATATCTGGACATGTCATGATGGCGGCATACATGAGCAAGCCTATCATTTCACGTTAGCGTGTTTTCTCTGCGGGCGACAGAACCATGGGAGAGACTGAAGGGTGAATCAGGCATGAAATCAGCTCCAGGCTCCATAGGCATGACAGTGGTGCGTGAGTCTTCTAGACCAAAACGTTTGATGATCTGTTCAACATAGGCTTGTTGGCCGAGCGAAATGGTGTGAGCATTGTGGTCTCATGAGAGACTAACTCCAAGAAGCCAGTTGATAGGACCAAGATCTACAATCTCAAAGCGTTCGCTGAGTTGCCTCTTGATCAGGGATGTTGAATTGGTAGAGTCACTGATTATGGTGAAGTCATCAGTTGCAACAGCAACAATCGTGTAACTTTTGCCATCAGTCTTATAGAAGATGGCAGCATCAGCTTGGCAGACTGAATAACTGAGATTAGTGAATGTGTTGAAGACCTCTTCATACCAGTGGTGTGCGCCTTGCTTTGTTCCATAAAGTGGGCATTTCAAATGGCATGCCAGCTTTGAATCTGGAAGATTGGCAAATTCGAGAGGTAAGCTGCGAAATCGTCGGTAGTATGGTGGGAACTGCATAAATATGATTTCATTTTTTTTGAGTGATGAGTTTAGATATGCATTTTTGACATCAGCTTGTTCAATGGCTGCACCATGGGATGCTGCAACAGATAGGAGGATACAAAGAGTGGCGGCATGTACAGTGGGTGCAAATGTTTCGGAGTAGTCAACTCCAAACTGTTGTTTGAACCCTTTTGCAACCAGTCTAGCCTTGTATTGGACAATCTGGCCATCAGCACCATGTTTACGGCACAAGACATACTGTCAAGGTATTATGTTTGCATCTGCTGGTGCCTCGATTATATCCCACGTGCCTAGCTTCTCAATCTGATTAAGTTCAGTGTCAATGGCAGATGACCCAGTCAGCCTTTTCATCACTGTTTAACGCTTCCTTTATTGTTGGTATGTCTTTGCTAATAGCCAGTGCATGTTCAACAGCTTCTTCAATCCACTCAGCACCCATTCCCTCAAACTCAATACCGCTGGTCTCCAAGATACCTGTGGTATCAACAATAAACATGGTTTTGGCTATATTTGACGTCTCTGCAGTTCGTTTTCACTGTCCTCGACCATACTGTTCAGAGTCATACTGAGGAAGTCCTATGAGGGAGTTTTGGCGTGTCCAGAGATGTGGAGCATTGGTAGGTGGTTGATTCTGGTCAGTTGATGCACTTTTGATGGTCTTTTTGTCAGTTTCTGTTGTGCTTTGACTCGGTTTGGCTTGTGCGGGTGTGTCAGGAGTATTGGTAACAGGTTCAGCTTTGGCAATTTCAGCTGTAGGCAGCTTTGGCGGTGGTGTTTGGGGACTGTCCAGATTGGGTGAACCCCACTCCCCCTCAATCTGGACATTGTCCAGGATTAGGGCAGCTTCTTTGCTGAAATAAATGTCTCTTTCAACAGTTACTATGTTTTTGCCAGGCCAGTAGATCCTGTACCCTTTTGACTGATTGTCAATTCCAACTACTTTGGCTTCTTCAACTTTAGATTCGAGTTTTCCGGCCCTCTGCAGCTTAACATAAGCACTTTTCCCCCACTCACAGACTTTAGATAGACCAGGCTTTCGTCCCGTAGCCATTTGATATGATGTCATATTACCAGGAAGAGAGCTCGTTGGCGTGCAATTGCGCAGCCAGACCATGTGGCATTTAGCCTCTGCCCAGAGGAATTTTGGGAGTCCTGCGGCTATCATCATTGTGCAGGCACCCTCAACAATGGTGCGGTTAGCGCATTCTGCAACACTGTTTGATTGTGGAGAGTCATGGACTGTGAGATTGTGTGTTGTACCAGCAGCATCTTGATGGGTTTTGATTTGTGCACTCGTAAACTTGCCGCCACAATTGCTGCCATATACTTTTATAGCTGCATTTCTGTGGACTTTTACCCATGCCTCGTAATTGCAGTATGCTTTGAAGGTGTCTGACTTTCGAGGTAAGAACATGATCCATTCTTTGCGAGTGTACAAGTCGACATTTGTGTACAAATACAGGTTTCCTCCAATGGAGCGTACCTGAGCTGGACCCCACAGGTCCCCAACAATCTTCTCCCCATAGTGTGTGTATACTGTTTTACTCTTCTTTGGAAAAGACTGACGCTGCGCTTTGCTTTTGATGCACGACTCACAGATTTTTGGGTTTTGATGACATGTCAAGCTCAATGCCAGTAATCATTCCAAGGTGGACAGCCTCTTGTAAGTTGCCATGATTAATCTGCCCCATTCGACAGTGGAGCTCACTAATCGAGATAGATTTTGATGCGACACTTGCAATGTGACTTTTGGAAATGATGGTTGATCCATCAGCGCGATATAATCCATGGATTGCGGGGACATGACTGATGACCTGACATTGTGGCTTCGGACTTCTGATGACACACACTCCATGTAAGGGCGACCTCAGAGAGCTGTGGAACTCACACAACTGGCAGAGGGATATCCAAAGATGTATTAGCAAGTGGCTACAGTGTACAGGGCTAGCTACTCACCTGGCAGAGGGATATCCAAAGAGAATAAGTCTGAGGAGTCCCTATGCCAGGATGTGGATGCTTCTGGGGCCCCAGAAGCGTGGGAATCAACTGTATAGTACACATAAGCCACTGAAAAAGGAGTGTGGGAATAAAAGATGAAAAACTCGGACATTGCCAGAGAATGGATTAGTAATGTCCATCAGGTGACTCTGGCAAGTCAGGTGGTCAGAAAAGGGTCAGATGACCAGGAAGAGATCAGATGACCTTGAGAACAATGTCAGGTGATCAGAAATGCAGACACAATATGTACAGAGAATATCTAAAGGGGAGAAGAAGAGAAAAGGAAGGGGAAAAAGAAAAGGAAACAGGAGAAAGGAGACAAGAGGGAATGGGCTCAAGAAGGGATGTCCCCTTACACTCCATCCTCAATAAGAAGAGAGCAACCAGCGCTATCAAGACATGATACAGACACCAGCGTGAAAGCTATAGTAGGTGCATAATAAACCCTTTTAAGAAGAATGGGGATTAACTTCTCTCCTTCTCTCATTGGTAGGCAGATTTGCAGATCTCCTCTGCTGAGAGCACTAAAAGTATGTCCATCTGCTGCACAGACTGGTTCGGGGTTGATTTCCTGATAGTTTATAAATCTTTCACGAGACAGTGAAAAATGACTGCTAGCACCACAGTCAATGATTACACCGACAGATGGAGATGCAGCATGGGCTTCATGGCTGTGTCCAGATGTAATTGCGAGTGCAATGTTTTCGCCTGTAACGTCATCATGGGCATCGATGACAAGGGAGGTGAGAAAAGCGTAATTTTCTTCCTTCTCCTCAGTTTTGGCAGCATTTGCTGACTTGCTTTTATCTGCCTTATCTTTTCCCTTTCCTTTGTGCTTTTTCAGCCACCATTCAGGTGCTTTGCCCACCATACCGCTGCCTTCCTCAAAACATTTGTCCTTTGTGTGTCCATCCTTGTTGCGATTTTCGCAGTGTCGCTTACTCTTGTCTTTGGATTTAGGTTTCCCCTTTCCCTTTGTATCTTTGGGATCACCTGTGAGCCTTTGCATGTGCAGCAATCATTGCCTCATGCTGGTGATTAATGCTCATTTCAATAGCAGCACTATTCGCTTCCTCATTGAGGTGCCAGATGAGATCCTGGCTTGAGACTGGTTTCCCAGAAGTGCGTGCAGATGTTGTGAGCATAATGAACAAAGGTTTGTATGTGGGGGCAAGAGATAGCGATGTGCGGATGTAGCTTGTAAATGATGCATTGGACAGTGGACAACCGATTTCAGCGAGACATTCTTTAATTACAACCATACTAACGAGGTGCGTACGCATGTCGATTTTACTATTCTTGACAAAGTGGGTGTTTTGCAGTTGAGCGAGGAGATCAGTTTTGTACATGGCCCCTTTACTGCCATGAATTGATGCAAACTTTTTCCACATGGCAGCAGCGGTGGGTTCACCTTTAACTTGGTGAAAGGTAGACTGATTGACCATGCTGTAGATAATCCCACAAACTTGAGCCTCTTTCTGCAACCACTCCTCCATGGCGTCCTCAATTTTGTCAATCTAATTGTCAGACAATGGAGCCAGGGATTTATCATCACAATAAAAGGATCCCTCACACTTGACAAGCGTGACCAGTTTATGCGTGGTACCTGTAAGGTGTCTCCGGAGCTTCTTTGATGTTACGGCATTAGTGACGTGTTCCTGGTATGTAGGCCAGTTTGAACCATCAGCCGCAAGCATCGGGACAGTCAACTTTGTTGACGAAATGTCGTAGGTAACTTCAGGGCCCATAACCTGTTGAGGCAGGACTGGTCTCGGAGAATCTCAGGTGACTGTAGTTAACAGAGGGAAACCTCAGTGGTTAGGAACACTGAGATGTATATTGGATATTTCTACCTGTAGTTAACAGAGGGAACTACAGGTAATGAGTAACGTATTAAGTGTGATATGAAAGATTGACTTACACCTCAGTGGTTAGGAACACTGAGGTGTGACATGTAACAAATGGAAGAAAACACACAATAACTGAATGGGGAAGTAGTCAACTGTTATCCTCAACAACAACTTCTGGGATGGGAGAAATAAGAGCAGGATTGTGTTGCTCTGCTACAATGGGTTGTTCTGCAGGTATATGTGCAGCAGGATGATGCTGAGGAAGTAGCTCTGCAGGTACATTCTGCTGCTCAGGATCATCCTCATTATTTATAGGATCATCCATATACTCCAAATGATTTTGCATCAATTGGTTAAAGGCAGCATGAACATATTCCAAGTCATCCTCAGGAGGAATGTCATTCTGAGGCTCTAGACCATTAAAGTCCTCTTCCAGATCAGCATCATGTTCCTTCCTCCAGCCTTGTAAAATTCTAGCTGCTCTAGTATGATTGAAAGAGATATGTTTTGGATTGAGATTTATATGCTATCAAACTTCTCTTCTAATGCTTTTTGAACCTGTTGCCTTTCTTGTTCTTCAGCTATAGCAATATGTCTAAGCCTCTGTTGCTCCTCTAATAGTCTTAGAGCCTGTTGCCTTTCCTGCTCTTCAGCTATAGCCATATGTCTAAGTCTTTGTTGCTCTTGTAACACTGCTAGAAGATTTCTAGCATCAAAAATAGGTAAAGGTAGTTGCATGACATTTTGCAAAGGAGCATTTCTAGGTGCAGGAGCAGGAAGAGGTGGCATTATTTGAGGCAAAGGGTTCTGTAGTGGAGCATTCCATCCTTCAGGCAAATAGGTTTCTGGAATGGCCACAGCTGGTTGAGGAGGCAAAGCTAGCATTATTCTAGCTTCCTGTGCAGGAGCAGGTAAAGGTGTCACTATTCTAGCTCTCTGTCTGAGAAGGATGTGGTGGTGGCACCAATCTAGGCACAGGATGTTGTAATGGAGCCATTCCATCCTTCAGGCAAATGGGTTTCAGAAATGACTATAGAAAAGGAATCATCAACAGCAAGAGGCTGTCTAATGGGCCTTCCTGTAGAGCTAGAAGCACTGGCCATAGCTTGGTTATTACCTCCAGGTCTCATTTCCCCAGTTCTCATGTTTTCTCCAGGTCCAAAGTAAAATGGTGGTATAACCACAGTATTGATCTGTTCTTCAGATCTTCTATCTGCACGTCAATCATCAGGATCAGTCATTTGTAATTGTTGAAGTCTCCTATGACTTCCAGTCTGTCTCCTTTGACTGTCAGGAGTAGTAGGTAGTTGATTTCCAGTGAAATATTGCCTGAAATATCATGTTTTAGCATTTTATAGCCCAAAATCAATAAAATCATTTACATGATGTATATCAACAGCTCAAGGATCACTAATGAATTGCCATCAATGTGTGTCAATGAATGTATAAGCTAATATACATACATTTTTTGTGTGGCCTTCCTTCCACAGCTTTGTAACTGTGAGAAGTTTAGTCATGTTGTGTCAAGAAACACATGAGGCATGAAAAACAGTGTCCACTAAATCGTGTTTGGCCATTTTCAAACACACAGATCATGTGACATGCTGGAAATGGTGCCAAATGATAAGATAAACATTATATAAGTGCCTATCATACATAGTTTTTTTAAAAATAAAGGTTTCGAGGCTAGAGCATGAAAACAGGCAGACCTTACATAATGTAGTTACTATAAAAGGAAATTCATTACTTTAAAAGGAAATTTCTTTGTCATTGCTGAGTCAGCTTAGTCAGAAATGTTGTAGCTAGCTTTTGGTCACCCCATTATCAAATTTTCCCATGAAACATTCTTTATTAGAAGATACCACCCCTATTAGAAGTGTTTCCATGCAGAAATATACCACCACAACTTACATATTTCGTTTGTTTCTTTCATTTACGCTACCCCTATGCATTATCACGCATTTTCATAATCAAGCTTTTTGTAACTGTTAAGGAGGCCCTGTAAAAATATAATTAATCATCAACCCTCGTGACACAATCCAATACTTGACTGAGACAATGCACAACCAATTTTTCAAGGTGCGCTTATTCTCAGGTGGCCTCATCACTCTCAGCTATATATCAGATTTCCAGTACTCATGGTCAATGTTGGAAAAAAGAAGGATAACAGTGAAGTTAAATTCCTGACCACCGTTGAGTTGAACCCCACATCAAATCATTCGATCTGGCATGAAGGCGATCTCTCCATAATGCATACAACAGAGCCACGAAGCTCACCTGTCATTCTGGATGAACGTCATACCATTCATGAGGATTGAACACAGGCCCTCCCATCCCGTTATCTCGATCAGCGTGCTGTCGGCAACAACGAAGGTGCCTGGGACCATCCTAATGCCCTTACTCAGCCCACTGAATGACCTTCTCGTTCCCAAACACGTCAAGAAGTAGTACAGGCAGCCTGTACACTGTTGTGGCCGTTGATGAACCTCCTGATATCTCTCCAGCATTTTATCCTTTGTGACTGGGCCAGTACCTGTGGTTACTGTGAATTCCAGCTCTGACGTGATGAATTATGAAATCATCAGCAAGCAAGCTACCGCCAGGCCAGAGGTTATCTTTGCTGCGAACCTGATATAGGGCAAGCCCCAGCAAATATAGAAGAAAACAAGATAAAAAAAAGTAAAACATAATCTATGTCACCACCAACACTAATTACCATACTCTAATGTACATTGTTTCAACAAGGTCAGAGCCGGAATAAAGTACTAGTTATTCATAGTGACTGACAGTTCATAATAAAAAAACATTCATTTCACAGTAGTCAACAGTCAACACATTCATATTGCTGACTGCTGCTCCTTGTCAACATCAAACTTTTCATCGTCCGTGGGTGACAAAATGGAAATATGGTGACAGATTGATTAGACCAAACCTAAGCGAGATACGAAGAATAACTTAGATCGAGCATGCAGAGGACTCGGTGTATCTGTTGTATTTCCAGATGTCGTGCTACTACATCTGGAGAGTGCTTAAATACTGGCTAGAGTACCTATTCATGTGATAAAACATATGCAAGAGGTTAAACTGCCATTGGACCGAAGGTGATTGCGCAATACTGATGTGATATGTTGAAATAATCGACAATTACTTTCATCATTCCCCCTTGACAACATATCCATCAAGAATCACTTGGGTTGTGAAGAAGACACTGCCTTGGCTTTACAGGCCTGGCAGCAATCACGGGATGATTGTGCTGCATGCCTATGAAGCTCTGCGGATTCGGCGATAATGTTCGACAAGCTCGGCAAGGTCATAAAGGCATGCTGTTGGGGTGTTGGGTGGAAGAGTGGTGACCAGCTAGGAAGGGGCACAGGGGCGAGTTCTCCAGCGATTCAGCGTCTCCTGCGTGCTTTTCAATTAGCTGCTATGCGTCTCCTAACCGCGGCAGGGTCTTTGGAATGGCATGTGTCAGCGCTATGCCCTTGAGCATGACATTTTGCGCACTTAGTGGGGTGACAAGATGTTGGTTCTGCAGTGGTAGTGGCAGGGCGGTTAGTCCCCGCACTAGTACAGGCAGGAGGATCGGTGGATTCAAGTGCGTCGATGTGGGTGCAAATTTCATCGATGAAGTCCAGGATGCTGTCATAGTAATATCGTGTTAAGATGAGAAGTGCTGATGTAATAGAAATGATCAAGCCCCATAGCTGCGTGATGGTAGTGGAGGTTGAAATGTTGGTTTTGATCCGCCTTTCAATATCTTGCCAGGTCGTTTTGATGTTGTGTTGGGACATGATATCAAATTGGTTGGGCAGGGTTTATCTGGAAATGATGAAATGGAAATACAGTGACAGGTCAATTAGACCAAACCTAAGCGAGATACGAAGAATAGCTTAGATCGAGCGTGCAGAGGACTCGGTGTATCTGTTGTATTTCCAGATGTCGTGCTACTACATCTGGAGAGTGCTTAAATACTGGCTAGAGTACCTATTCATGTGATAAAACATATGCGAGAGGTTAAACTGCCATTGGACCGAAGGTGATTGCACAATACTGACATGATATGTTGGAATAATCGACAATTACTTTCTTTCATCAGTGGGTGATATTCAAGCCATGTTTTGCCTTGTAGGCCTCGAAAGATGTGTTGCCCAGTGGTGGTGCATTCCCTTCTTTATGATATGAAGACCAATTGGCACGTAGATATTCCCAGATCTTGATCGCGCATTTCCACTGTTCTTCCATTGGGATCCCCTTATCAAAACACATTCTTCGTTTGTGTTCAAAAATGCTTTCAAGAGAGTCCACTCGAGTGTATTTTACATCATACCCATACCAGTGGAAGGTGGCTTTTATATGTCAGTCGGTTCACTCAACAAACATCAAACAAGACTTACCAGGTGCCACATGGTATCGCCATAGTTTGTAAAACTCGATTAATTCTCCACACTTTAAAGTATAGACATCTACATCAAGAAGGCGAGTAGGAAGCTCGAATTCTTTGTCTGGGCAATCATGTTTTTCTGCTTGAGAGAAATTCGTGATGAACGGTCTACCATCGAGACATGTTATATTTCGAACGATGCCGCGTAAACAATTATGCCTAACGCCGCCCTTGTGAATTTCTAGAAGCAACTTGAAAACCTGCGAACTTGAAAGAAACAGTTGACCGAGCAATTCAATTCGTTGATCGAATAGGGCGCTCACCTAAATTCGGAGACGCCCGAACCTGTTAACCATGGCAGGTTTCCGCCAGAGCCATGAAATTGATATATCATACAAGTCCCATCAACGGATACATCACACTTCGTTGTTTTCCAACTAAGCTTGGTCTCATAGAATCCATAGATTTTCGGGACTCCATTGCCATACAGGGACTTGTTGCAACAGAAGCGGTCCTGATAAATTTTCGCTTCTTGGACATAGTCCTCGAGTTTCTCAGAGTAACGTGTTCGGTTCCGACCGAATAGTATCTTGACAACAACTTCACAAGGGGAAGGTTCGTTGGGCAACGACAACCTGCCTCTATAAATAAATTCGCCAGTTCGAAAGGAGTCATCGTGCAGCAATTCAGTCACATCCACGACAGCAACAATCCCTGGTGGCATCAGTTCGATGGAGCTGCTCTGTTGGAAAGTAACCTCATAGGAAGCTACTGCCTGCAAAAAGCGAGATTGGATATCAGAAGAGAATTTGAGGGAGAGAGACATTGCTTGAGTTGATGGTAGTGAGTATTCGTGCTTATGAGCCGTCCCTGATGCTTCTTTTATACAGTGCGACTTAACGATTACGTAACGGCGCCAAGAACAAGGCAATCAAACGATGTGTTTTTCCGAAGCTGCCCCGGACATTGTGCGGAGTCTCATCTATTGTACAGTACCAGGATTCTTATCTACAGAAGCTCTCTTGACATCATGGAATCGGCAGCCTGGTCATATTCTGCTCCCGAAAAATTGAATGCAAAGCTAGGGTACATGCGACTGACTGACGTTCCAGTGATACTGGCAATCCACAAAATCCGGGAACTCCTCTCGTGCTACAAACTTGAATTTCTTGGACCTCTCTCTTATAAATGGCGAGCTCAAGGAAATGTTCTTAATTACCGAAGATCACCCAGAGATTGCTCCGCGTCATGGTGTGATTTGTCTCCGAACAAAAGCACGCGCATCTTGGCTGTACTGAACCTTGGAGTTGCCCAGGAAACCTTTATGCATGAACTATTGCTTCACTGTTTCCTTGTGTCTCTTATCTCTCTCGGAACGGTAACCTGGACGTCTTTATGTCTGAAACGGATTGACAAGCACTACTTGTTCTTGGGCTATATATAGTGCATAATGTGCAGTTGAAAGGCACTATTGAACGCTCCCGCCTAGATCTACCTGTCTTTCCTTCGAACTCATGTTGTCTAACATACAACTCGGACCCGAAGAAACAGGGATGGTATCGCTTTATGCCCTCCTCGAAGCTGCTCAAACTTACACCGGAAAACCAACACCGGTTTCTTACACTGAAAATGCTTCGACTAGAGAGATCAAATTTGACAGCGATCCACCTAGTCCAGTTCTTCAGAGCATTGTGCCAGTACCTCATCTAGTTGAAGAGTTGCGTGAAGTAATCCGACCTCAGCTTGAAGCAATCCTTGTACCGGCAAATAGTCAGTTTGCCGCCATTGTGCATCCTGCATCGACTACATTACCGTTCAGACGATTGAATTACCTGGAGAAGGACAACGAGTCGCAATTCGAGCAAGAAAACCTCGGACCAGTGTTCAAGATCATGGCGTATCATATGGCTTACAATGAAGTTCGGAAAGAAATTAAAGGGGAACCTCAGTACGCAGATGTATTCAAACGCTGGCTATCGCCAGATTTCCAAAAAAATAGCTTTCGTTTTTTTACTTCTTCAACTTTAGCCAAAAAGAACATCACTGACTTCGGGGTCTACTCATGTCTTCTTCCTCCCGATTGGAATGGGTCAATATTACCACCTTATGAAACTTCTTTTGATGTCAAAGCGATCATTGAACTCAGAACCATCGAAGTACTCATAGATGCAGTTTTTGAGGGGGTTACTGGTTGGTATAAATTGGAGGACGATGATGAGGACCGATTTGTACTTGGAATGGCAATCCAATATGTCTGGCCAGATGAGGCCCCGAGTAACATTGACGATAAAGCGGGAGGTGCTGGGTCAAGTTGGCAGCAGACCCTCGATAAGGTACTTCGTCAGGTGTGTGTTAAGTGATACTCTATCACATTACCAAGTCATTGAGGTTCCTCATCGTACCAACAGATATGGGGCCAACCGATGCAAGAAGATGTTCAATTCGCGGTACTTACGAATGCCACCAAGAGTTATTACTTTTTTAGACACCATGACCACAGCGGGGACCTATACATATCCCCTCATTACGAGACCGCTGACAATGCGGCACTTTATGCATGGCTATCAGCAGCGTTTGGAATAAATGGCGTCAATTCAACCACGATAACCACGAGCCTTCCACCTGTTAACAAAGATTGGTGGAATGATCTTCCTACTTTTGAAGCGACTGGTATTCGGCCTGCGTAAGGGTTTATCTTTTCATTCAAAACCCTGCATTGCGCTGATCAAATGTGCTGAAGGACTCTGCCAGAACATCAGGCGAAACACAAAGACCGGAAGCGGCGGCGTCTTCGGAGATGAAGCGAGGATGCATTCGCAGGTCAGCACTAGGAGGAAAAGATTTCTACCATGACTTCTATTTATGTAACCAAAATTCCTGTACACATAGAAAGCTGTGAGGACAGCGTGTAAGTCACGGTGTCCTCACATGGGGTGATAATAGAGTCTGAGCACAATCGGCAGAAGTTAAGTACTCGTATTGGTAAGAGCTAGCTACCGACAAAGACTAGGTAGCTTTTTATACTGTATGGCTATAACGACTGCCGGTTTCGGGTAAGAGAGAATGTTGAGGATGAGACTTATCCGACGGTCTACAGATATGTCATACTTTCCGGGAATCGGAATAGATGAGGATATTGTCGAGGTATACGATCACAAAGACATCGCTCATGTCATAGAAGATGTCATTTATAAAGTATTGGAAGGTGGCAGGGGAGTTGGTCATTCCAAAGGGCATGACGAGGTACTTGAATAGTCCGTAGCGGGTGTGGAAGGCGGTCTTCCACTCATGTCCTGGGGCTATGCACACGTTGTTGTAGCCTGACCGGAGGTCTATTTTGGTGTAGATCTTGGCACTGCGGAGATGGTCAACAAGGTCCCCGATGAGGGGGAGGGAGTACCGGTTCTTTTTGGTGACCTTTGTTGAGTCCCCGGTAGTCGATGCAGAGCTGGAGGGAGCTGTCCTTCTTCTTTGCGAATAGCATGGGTGCTTTGGCGGCGGAGTTTGAGGGTCGGATGAATCCCTTGCCAAGCATCTCATCGAGGTAGTCCTTGAGGGCGCAGAGCTCTACTTCGGACATGTTGTAGACCTTGCTGAACGGGGGGGAGGTGCCTTCTTCGAGGTCAATGGTATGGTTGTATGATCAGTGGGGGGGAAGTTCCTTGGCACTACCTTTGGAGAAGACGTCGGCGAACTCATGGTACTCGGGAGGAACTACCTCGCATAGGATTTGCTCCTCTGTTTTGTGTTTGGCGGGAGTGTCTTCAGCGTGGAGGTGTTCTTCAGGGAGGGCAGGGGATATATGGAGTTGGAAAGCGGGGGTACCGTCCCATAGAATATGCGCGAAGGGTTCCAGACTGATAATTTTGATATCCAGGTCGACAGGGTCGAGGGGCTTCTCGGCCGTGTCGCCAGGAGTGGGTGGAGGGGGTGTTTTAAGGCCCGGAGTTGGGTAGGAGGGCCCTTGTATTGATTTTGGGGGATGTTGGGGGGAAAGAAGGGGATAGGGCGTGGGGGTGGAGTCCAGGGTGGTTTGGAGTCGCTTTTGGGGGTCGCAGGGAGTTCCAGTGTGGCCTGGTCCACTGTTGTGTGAAGTTGGAGGGGGATAGCGGTGGCCAGGCTGGCATCGGGTCCCGGAAAGGTCATCATGAGGTCCTCCCAATTGATATCGGGGTTGACGTTGCGCAGCCAGGGTAGTCCGAGAACTATCAGGGTCATCTCCAGGAGGGAAGTGACCAGGAGGTTCACCGGGAACTGAAGACCATTTTCGAGGTGGAGGGTGTCGGAGTGGGATTGGGCGATGGGGCCGGAGGTTGCAACGTTCCCGTCGAAGAGTTGGAGCTCCAGGGGTTTCCCGAGGGGGCTTGGGAGCAGCCATAGCCGTTTGCTGACAAACATCCTGGTGGCCCCGCTGTCGATTAAGGCGGGTAGTGGGTCGGGGAGGCCACCTAATTGGGT
>QGOB01001698.1:0-60287 GCA_003313055.1 Termitomyces sp. MG145
ACACGTTGCCTAAGGGTAACATCGTCATGAAAACTTCCCAGCTCATGGAGAAGCATTGAAGGTGGTAGACGCATTTTTGAACAAGTGCTCAAATCTACCGTTCGGACGTCCAATATATCATCTCTATCCTTTCCATCCAGTGTCCAAATACGCTGTCTGACCTTGCCATTGACCAGGTTGTTTAAGTTGGTGGAAATGTTTCCAAGAATAAGGGGAACTTCATCGGGGCGAGACAAGCGTTCCCTGGTCCTCTTCGCACGAGCGTAACAGTCTGATAAGTATGAAGAAAAGGTCAATTTGAGAGAGACAACTCGAAGTACCTGTACAAATCTTCCAGATTTGTTCAAAATCTTCTGGATTTCTTGATACCCATGCATCCTCGACGCGGCGGAAAAGACTTGGATTACTGTATAACAAGCAAGCGAATGATTCTGGAGAGCCAAGGTCATTTTCAACACTATTCTTTATATAATCTGGACACAGTCGAGAGAGGAGACGAGCAGCGGTGTCCTCGTCATGGACGGATAGAAAATCATCTGATAGGTTGTCCATTTAGATCGGATGAGCCAGAAGACTTTGACATTTGATACTTATTAATACTAATAGTAGAACAAAATGGAAGGGTGTCGCGGACATTCAATTAAGGACAATAAACAAACGACGAGTATCAAGAATAACCAACCTAGAACCTGACATCGTCAAAACATAGGCTCAGCATATCTAACATATTTAAATGAGAATTAGTCAAGCCTTATCAAGATGGTGGGTTCGGACTTTCTTTCCCCTTCTCCCTCCTTCTCTTTTTTGGAATTCATTTATGTCAAAACCTCGTTGGAGGCGCCAGTAGTCCCGTTCCAACTGGCAGTTAGACTCAGTGGTGTGGGGTATGAATAGGCATGTCTTCGCGGGTAGAGAAGACAAAAGTACGTGACACGGTCGACATGGCTGCAACAAGAATCTTCCCACGCCAACGCTGCAAGAGCGCACCCTCAACTCCTGACATGGTCAAGTTCCCGCTAGTCTTCAAGACACAAAGACTTTTTTAGGAATAACCAGCAAAATTCACTAGACTTCACACCGCTCTCCCACTTCTTCTTATTTGCTCATAGTCTCGGAAATCCAGAAGTTCTCAAAAACAGAAAAGCTAGACTAGTGTCCTGCTGGATTGACTCCAGTGAACAGTTCAGAGTTGCTCCAGTCATCTTCCCGTTTGACAATAAGGTGGACAAATTCTATGGGTTTGTGATCCAAGGCACTTCATCACCATCAAATATTCTTGGCTTCACATCCACCAAACCCTCAGACGATCTCCAGTGGTGAATGCACCGTTTCTGTTTCCAGATGAATCTTTTGGACCCGATCTGATGTTTCGACTCCAGTTGGAAGGGGGTCAGTTGGAAGGGGGTGAGCTTGTTACTGTTGCACTGCAAGTGAAGTACAGGCGAATAGGGACTACATTAACAAGTAAAAAAGATATGAGTAAGGTCATCAATAGCATTGACCCCACCAAATTTTGGAAAAACGTACGTCATCCAGATCATGGTCCCCAAGTCGCTTGTACTCACACAACCTGTTGAAGATCAAAGGGGAGGATTCCGCTCCTAAATCATATCCAAATCTTCAGACTATCACCCTGAACGCACTGGATAATCTCCCGAATAGATATAATTCCCAAAGTGAAGGTTACCATAGCGTTATTTGTGGCCTCTTTGCCTATCCTGCTACGGACGATAAGACAACATGCAACAAGTTGAATTCAGCGCCATGCACGAATTCTTCGTGATACCCAGCGCTCCCATCATCCGGCTCACAAACCCGATGCCACCATTCAGAGGTCTTGAGCGCTTGGAAGATGGGATAGGAGGGAAACACGTATGTGCCAATTTGGAGAAACTGAAGTTCGCCAAAAAGGTGGAGGGTTAGAAGTCAAGGAGAAAGGGATGTAGAAAGGGATGGGGGTAAATCTGATCGGGGTCTTCGAGCATCGTATGTTAAGCAATAACTAATGTATGTAAAGTTACACAAAACTGGACAAAGGTTTGGTCTACCTCGTAATGGTGTTCTAATGATGATGATGTCTCTATCAGAGGAAGGTAGGAATGAGAGACGCATTTTGATGTGTCATATGTGTGACTCGAGACGACTTAAATTGGTGGGCAATAAAACTCTTTTTTTTCTTGTTTTTTTTTTTGTGGTCAGGACAGCGCAAGCGTTGTCAGCCTCTGATGATCACGACAAATGCGGGGGGTCCGCTACGGGGTACCTTGTCTGAAACAGGCTTTTTTCATGGAGGCCACCGCGACGGAAATGCTTTTACGCACAGGGTATGGAACTCAGTTTATTAGCCAATACCCACTAAAACCGCGCTTATTTTCTTCCATGCTCTGAGCGGCGTTGAGTCTTCTGGCATAATGTTCTCCTAGGTGCTACGCACTATTCTGGAATCGATTGCTTTTTTCTCCAAACCTCTTCGCGTCTGTAGCTAGACAATCCAGTTTTAATTTCCTTGTTAGCGCGTTCTCAATTCTTGTCATCGTCTCGTTCCTTGTGAGGGTACGTTCGGGATCGGGATACTTGATTCTTACCAGTTAGCTATTCAGTTAGATTAGGGGTATATCTTTTCAATGGTCAAATCCTTAATGGTATGTTAGCTATTTAATCGAGGAAACTATCATATCAACGTCTCCGCCTTTTCCGCTTCCGACTACCACCCAGTCCATCGTCGCATCCATCCTCATCTCCATTTCCACTCTCCACATTCGAGGTTGACATCACCTGCTCACAAGCCAGTGCTTTCTGAACCACTTGTCTGCGAACCTTCTCAGGTACCTTCTCCCAATAAATCTGCTCGCGTTTTCCCGTGACTAATTCCATCAAGATCGGCGGGGACGTGCCATCTGATGCTTTCCAATATCGTCTGGGCCGGGCATGGATCGTTGGGTTGGAGAGGAAGTATATAACGATAGTACGCGCGTGTTTTGGCGTGGCGAGGCGGAGATGGCACTGAGCGAGAGAGTGAGAACAAAAGTAATGAAACAAGACAGAAAAGCTGCGCACGGTGTCCATGCCTTTGTTGTAATCGACATAATCAATCCCATTACTGTCCACTTCGTTCCAGGTGAGGGACAAGTCGAACGCACGCCCAAAAAGCTTTCGTAGTGTCGTTCTATTGATCTCAGGGTGGATATTTCGTGCAAAGACGAGGGAATTAAACGGATATGGGGACGTGATGTTCAGCTTCGGCAGTTCCGCGGGCGCTGGAGCCGCATGATCTACGTCTATTGCCTCCGCCTTGAGGTTTGGGTCAGGCGACATCGGTACGGGTCATTCGATATCATCTTGAAAAGCATTGATCTCTGCGACTAATCGTTCTCGGTACGACAAGTACTCTTCCTTGAGCTTATCCCAGCGAGACTTCGACAGCGTGCGGAATCCAAATTTCGCAGCCTCACTGACTTCGGCTGGCGCGTCTGGACTTTGAAGATCTGTATCAGCATTCTCCTGACGATTCCATGGCCATCGTTCGAGTAGGAATTTGACGTCGAGGATATCTTCCAGCAGGACGAGTGCGAAACCTTTACATGTCGGCGCATCGCCAGGCTTGTCTTGATGATGTGGTGGAAGGATGATACCCTGCACACGGGATGAACGCGGTACAGGTACAGGCAAGGAACGTTCCAAAAGCAGCGAGTTGACGAGGCGCATGATGGCTGGGATTGTCCTGTATTGGACAGGAATACATTCCTTCATGCGTAGCAAAAGTCAGAAAGGAATCAGAACACGACTCAAGGCTTCGAACACACCACGTAGACTGTTCTCTCCCCCCAGTCCTGTCTAGAATAACTCTGAGACGGGGCATCTCCCCTATCTCTTCGGCGAACTTCGTATGCGCCGATGTCTCGCGCGGTATCTCGTTTACCAGACCATGTTGAAGATGATGGCTCAGAGACAAGCAGTCGTACTTCAACCACGTTCGTAGTGTCAGAACGCAAGGCTTTGGCAATTGGTATCTGTAGGTTCTCGATATTCACAGGACCAAGGACTTTCGAGCGCCGAATTAGACGGCCGAGAGGAAGGACTTGGCAGAGATGGTTGAAAATCCCAGCGAGGTTCAGAAAAAACGCAACTTCAACCCATCGCCAGTCTGCCCGTTGGAAGAAGACTCATTACTAAAATCCATAATTTGTCGCAAGTCTGGACCAGCCTACAAGGCGTAGGCTGAGAGTGCAAGGTTGAAGAGGTTGAGGTAGTCTTCATTGGAAAGTATTTCGCCTTAGTTTCAGTTGTATTTGGTATCTTAAAAACTAAAGATGTATGACAAATATAGTTACGACAGGTAAAACATCCTATACAAGATTGAGGGGAACGGCAATGCTACATCAAGGAACGCTGCAAAGAATGCATACATATAAAACAAAATAATTTTATTCATGACCTTGATCGAACGCGCTTCCTCTTTTGCGTCCGCTTCGCTCTTTTCACTCGTGTCACGGCCTTGTCCTCCACAGGTTCTGAAGGAAGGTCTACATCAGAGTCCGTATCAGAGGCGTTTGACGAGTCTCGATGTTCAACGACATCCTTCTGCCGTGAAGTCTCGGCTACAGGTTCCAATGTTTTCCGTTTCGTATTCCGTTTCTTTGAAGACAATTGCTTGACGGGTGAAAAGGCATCATCGGGATAGTGTGGGGACCTTTTGTTATGCATGCTCAAGACGAGAGTTTTAATGAGATCTCCAGGTGGAATGTCTTTCGTGACAACCTTAAAGGTTGCAGTGTTGAGTATGGCAACAGGAGATCCCTTCATCTTTTTTCGACTGAACGTAGGTTCCGAAGGGAAAGTCGCCACTACACGCAGCACCGAAATCTGACCGGCAGGGGCAAGACCGTTTGGAAGTGCCTTGAAAGCATCCAAAATGTCCTCAGATAGCTGAGTAACACGTTCACTAGTCATCTAAAACTCCCACGTGAGATACTACCAACGAGAATATTGGTAGTGACATACTTCACTCCGAGAAAATAAGTTTTCCGCCGTGATATGTTCAAATTCTGGCCAGAGCTTATCTGGACTGAGTACTTTCACATCAGCACTCCAAAGAGGCATCTGATCATGATCATGCTTCAGGATCGGAAACCACAAAGGGGAAAAACAAGCACAACATACCTCGTCTTCAGAATGAAATTCGGGATACACATACTCTGCGTCAAGTGAGGCCGATGAACCACGTCCCGCGGTGCGTAACACGACCCACACGTTCCCCTCGCAGCGCTTGAGAACAAAAATAAGGTCAGCTCCGCAATCAGGAGGGCAAACACAAAAGACTCCAGGGCGTTCGTGTCGCAACCAAGCAAGTACATCATCAGCAGAAGGTGCCGAATACCCGAGAGGAGGGGAATCGGGAAGAAGGGCGGACGGCGTGACAATCATTTCTTCTATGTTACCATGATCATTTTTCTGCAATTTTACCAACTGCGTCGGGAACTTTCGATCTGCAGCCAGCCATGCGGAAGCAGTCGGGATAGTGAAAATATCGCGAAAGAGATAATCGTCTGCAGTTTTGAAGACGTGAGCGAAGTACAAGGCAATGTAACTTGCCGATGCATAAGTGTCACCATTGGCCCAGTGGCCTCGGGTATAGGAGCAGAAGTCGTCAAATGAAGTCAACGATCGTCGCCTCTCGTTGAGGGGAGCCTGAGTACCTGAAAGCCAGACAGCGGCAGCAATCAGAGGTCCTGGCTGGTCCAATGATATCTGACTCATATCCTTGTCTTTGAATTGACCAACGCCAGAAGTAACAAGATCCACTCTGCTGATGTCAAAGCAGGGTGGATGATGACCAGTTATGATGTAGTGCATAACAACTTCATGCGTTGTCGATTTCACAGGGGGGCGACCTAATGCCACGATGGCAAATGGAGTGAGAGGTCCGTTTGATATGTCACATATCGAATTCTAACCTTTCACGAGGCTTCCAATGTTAGAAAAGAACGCATCAATCGTACAGGGCCCTTCCTTGGTAATATGATCCATGGTTTCCGCATCAAACGTAGCAAAACCCGTGAGCTTTTCGATGTACTCGTTGAGGACGCCATGCGGGTGAACCACTCCATCCATCAACAGCATGGCTACGAAACTGGCAGTCAGCCTGTGTCTGTAAGCAAGGTCATTCAGTAGTAGTCACGACATCAAAAAGTAAGTACTTGCCTTGGCCTGCACCAGTCCCAAATGCGCTTGAAAAGAGCTTCGGCTCTCGGAGTCTGCGCAAAAGGAGGAGGAAGAAATGAAAGAACGTATCCTTTTTGAGTTTCTGGGTCATCGAAAGAACCAGTGTCTGATGTCCATCTCCACGAGGACCACTCTTGTGAAGATGGAGGAAAGTCGCTCTGAGGAATTTCAGTCCCTGCAACCACAAAAGTGACGGGAATATCTTGGAGCAAAGCAAGGTGGTTTCTCCAAGTACGGATCATCTCTTTTAGAGCAGGGTAGCGTTCTGATCCACTGGATTGAGAAGACCATATTTCGCGGATCGCCACATTTGCTTCGTCGATGGCAACGAAAAACCCGTCCGTCATGACGGAGTCAGGGAGCAGGATTTGAACATCCTTGATGACCTTTGATAATTCTTCAGTGATGAATTCTAAGGGTTCTAATTCGATTGCAACCAAGATTTCCCTAAAAGGGTCTGAGGAACCTAAAATCTGACATGCTAGCTGAGCGAGAAGCCACCGGCGTTTATGCATTTCGTCAATTCCCTTTTCAGCGTGACAAGCTTTCAAGAAGTCCCTTAGAATAAGGAGATATGCCAGAAGCACGGCGGAGAAATGGCGACATGCGATCTCTCTGTTTTTGGCTAAGACAAGTTCGAAGCCCAGGGCAGATTCGTCTGGAATATATTTCACGAGGTCTCTGTCATAATAAATGTCTCGAGCGAGAGTTGTATCAAGAGCACGAGCTTCTCCTTCATCTGCATGAGAAGTGATATAGATCCCCCAGTGCCGACAAAGACCCTCGAACAACAAACGACTTTTTCCAGTTGCCGACGCGTTAACTAGGAATCTGTATCACAGCATGGGTTCGTGAAGCCTTGAAGGATAGGTTTAGAACGTACGTGTTGTGGCCTTTGCGGAATAGCCGCTGAACACGTTCTCTAAGGATGGGGTCATTCTGAAAATTTCCCAACTCGTGAAGAAGCATCGAAGGTGGTTCGTATATTTCTGAAAAGGAGCCCAGATCTACGCTCTCAACGTCTGATGTGTCATCCCGCTTCATTCTATCCAGAGTCCAAAGCGGCTGTTTGGCCTTGCCGTTGATTAGATCTTTTAAATTGGCAGAAATCTTTGCAAGTATAAGAGGAATTCTTTCAGGGCGGGAAAAGCGTTGTCTAGTCCTCTTTGCACGAGCGAAATAGTCTGACAAGTATGAAGAAGAGCTCAGTTCGAGGGAGACAATCCGACGTACCTAGGCAAATCTTCCAGACGGTTTCAAAGTCTTCTGGGTTTCTTGAGGCTCGTGCGTCCTCGACGCTTAGGAGGATACTTGGGTCCCTGTATAACAAGCAAGCGAATGATTCTGGAGAGCCAAGGTCATTTTCAACACTCTTCTTTATGGAATCTGGACACAGTCGGGAGAGAAGTCGGGCAGCAGTTTCCTTATCATAGAGAGGTGGAAAATCATCAAGTATGTCATCCATTTGGATGAGATGAGCCAGAAAACTTTGATACTTAATACTAGGAGCAGAACAAACTTAGGGTCGCGGACATCCAAATAAGGACAATAAACAAACACGAGAACAAACAACCTTGTGTTCCGTGGCAATATATGAAATTAATCAAATCAATTCCAAAAAGAGAGGAGGGAAAAGAGGAAAGAAAGTTCGAGCCCACCATCTTGGACTTGATAGGCTTGACTAATTATCATTCGAATATGTGTCACAAATACTAGATATGCTGAGCCTATATTCTGACCATCTCAGAATCTGTATTTTCATACGTGAAGCTCTTTAATAACTCGAATATGTTCAGTCTGTTGACATCCGAAATACGCGCACCATAGACACAGCATCACGCTCCTCTCCCCCTTTGTCCATCGTGGCCAGTAATTCCAGTCATTCCTTTGTGGCCAGCCATCTGGCCCTAGCGCCAAGGCTCATCACATTGTTACAATGCCGATCCATTGTTCCCAAATACCTATATATACAGACATACGATACGTGTACCCTCAGTCAGTTATAATTGAACTGAGGGTGAGTACGGACTACGTTGGATACCGGATAATACTTACTTACGTAATTTGCCTGACAGATGTTTACTTACTTGTCTGTCAGGTAACTATCTCTTAGTCAGTTATAATTGAACTGAGGACGTTTACTTGTCTGTCAGATCACACTGAATT
Source organism: Termitomyces sp. MG145 (assembly GCA_003313055.1). Taxonomy (NCBI): domain Eukaryota; kingdom Fungi; phylum Basidiomycota; class Agaricomycetes; order Agaricales; family Lyophyllaceae; genus Termitomyces; species Termitomyces sp. MG145. The sequence continues at coordinate 8,389 of QGOB01001698.1, forward strand.
GTCGGACATTTATTATAGGGTTCTAACAGGTTATGGGACATTGCTGACTGTGGACTACACTCGTATCAAGCCACTACAGGAACCCCATATCAATCACTCCGACCTCGACACAATTCACATTGACTCTTGGCATCCTCGGACCCTCAGCCTTCTTCACACAAATCACATCAAAACTCTTGGCACTATCAGACCTTGACCTCCGATCAGCCAGTTAATCAAATCGTACGCATCCTCTATGTTGGACAAACGACGAATGAGTAAAGTGCCACCACGCATACTCCCTTTGTTGGACGGCCACTGCACTAAAAGCTTTGACATGGCCACTGCACTGAAAGCTTTGACAATGACCATTGTTTCACAGATACTTATATATACACACTCTAGATAGACTAAACCCTCAGTCGATTATACGAGACTGAGGGTGAGCTTCAAACTTATACTTAGTTACACACTGATACTTACTGTCTGAGTAGATTTAAGCTTACTTGATCTACTCAGGTACAGTGAAAATATAGTTGATTATACAAGACTGAGAATTTAAGCTTACTTGATCTACTCAGGTCTATTCATACACAGTCTGCTTTCTAACAGGTTATGGGTAGTGCTCGACAATACTTCTGAACATTGTCGATTTATTGAAACCAGACCTTCAGGGCCCCTCGGTCCAAGCATATTATCTGATCTTATCACATGTTGCATTGCATACATCACCTCTTTGCCTATTGTCCTTGTTCTGGATCCTCTCTCTTAGATCTACCTCCTGCCTTCCTGATGTCTTACATGCACAGAGGGAAGGCCCAATTAAACAGGTAGCTCTTTTACAGGAAGCTCTCTCAACTTACTGTTCACTCTCTGAACCACTACCTACCATGGCTGGCCACATTGTTGATATTGTCAAACAAGCTTTTGACATTGGGCAAGTCAATGCCAACCTGTTTACCTGCATTGCACTATTGAACAGCCTGAACAACCTGTCTTTTGAGGCCCTCCAGAATTCTGTATCCACTCTCCTCAGCAACAGCACCAAGACAACTCCCTGCAACCCACATGGCTATCCATCTCCTCATGGAGAATGCTCAGAACATACTTAATGCAAAGGCCAAGTCTAGCCAAGCAACAGCCTTGAGCATGAAAGAGAGGAGCAAGCCTCACAACACAGACATACCTGGGCACAATTATGGCTCCAACTCTGTATGTTGCAAAAATTGTTTCTTGCTCAAGCGCCCATGCCAAGGACATACAAAACCTTTTTGTGTCCAGAAGGGTGGAGAAATGCAAGGAAAGTTGGTGGCTGATGCTCAAGCTGCTCAAAGAGCCTCCAAAGGGAACAAACAGGCAAATTCTGATAGGACATTTGTGGCAGTAACTGGGATGGACAGAAAGCTGTGGTATGTAGATCAAACACAATTAGGCCAGCTCCCTGACAGCAGCAATTGCAAGCATCACAACACTTGAACAAAGTAATAGTACAGAGGACTGGGAACTCACTGGCTTCATAGCCATTGATGGAGCAGTTACCAATGTCGACTGGAACAAGTACTTCACAAAGATTAGCAAAATCATTCCAGCTGCTAACATCATCCCGGTAACCTAGCAAAAGCACAGTCAACTCACATCTATTGAAAGTATCCCATTCCTAGTTGATTCAGGTGCCACAGTCCATATATCTCTGTGCTGCAATGATTTCTCTACCCTCCGTCCTATTGCACCTCACATTATAAAAGGTTTGGGAGGCTCCTTGGTGGCGGCAATTGGTGTGGGTACTATCTGTCTTCACATAGCAAAAGGTGCCAATATTCTTCTCAAAGACGTGCTCTATATCCCCAATGCTAGCATCTGACTTATATCTGTCAGTTCACTCACCTCACAGTCAGGCCTAGACTTCACCTTCAGTGACAAATCCATCCAAATCCTAGCCCAATCAGCTCGAGCTCTCATAGCCCAAGGTCCACTTATTCCCAATCAACATCTCTACACACTAGAACTCAACAATGCGCTCACCCAACATTACACATTTACATCTGCACACACTACTGGATTGGAAACTTGGCATTACTGACTTGGGCATGCCAATTTACCAAACCATCATGGAGATGGCAAAGGCTGGACTAGTTCTAGGTATGCCCTCTGTGTTTTCCTCCAGACTGCCCAAATGTGACTCATGCATCATTGGCAAACAGACTCAAAATGCTGTGCCAAAGGTGTGGGAGGAGGGGCAGAAGGCAACACATAGACTAGAAATTGTCTGGGTAGACTTGACAGGGCTACAGGCAGTAATATCTTGTAGCAGCTACTCTCATATAATGAACCTTGTTGATGATTTTATGAGTGAACATTGGACTATCCTTCTAAAGCAAAAAGCCAATGCACTTGCACACCTCAAATCCTGGCAGATGGCTAGAGAAAACAAGCTCCAAGGAAAACTGGGCATGTACTGCACTAGACACAATGGAGAGTTTACTGGGCATGAAATGGAGTCATGGCTCAAGTCCAGAGGGTCTGAACAACAATTCAGAGCGGCATACACATCTGCACACATTGGATGAGTTGAGCACATGCACAGGACATTGATGGGCAAGGCCTGATCTATGTGCCTGGCAATGGGGTGTCTGGCAAATATGTGGGATGAGTTCTATCTCATGGCTTTGCATCTATATAAAAGAATGCTCACAAAATCCCTTTGAGGAATCACTCCACATGAGGCCTGGACTAGGTGCAGACCTGATTACTCCTATATGAAGGAAATTGAATGCAAGGCCTTTGTGCTAATACTAAACTCACATAATCCAAAGATATATGCTCGATCCATTGAATGCATCCTCATCGGGTATGGTCTGAACTCTAAAGCATACAGATGTTACGAATGGAGCACAGGAAAAATATATGAAATATACCATGTAAAATTCTGTGAGAGCCATAATGGTCACCCCCAACCTCTACCTCTGTAAGAGGACGCTCGCAATGTGGGATACTCCTGACAAGGTGAGGTCACACAACAAGACTAAGTGAGCGAGGGCAGTGGTAAGCGAGCGATAAGCCAGCAAGCATAGGCAGCAAGGCAGACAAAGTAAGAGGATAACATGCCAAGGGGGACGACACTAAGGAGCTTACAGTCGGCTTACTGTATAGACCAGGGAAGTGCTGTTATTGTTAGGTCAAAGAGTATTCTACTCTGTCAAGCTACTTATATACATACATGGGCAGCTTACTAATGCTAGTGTGGTAAGCAGCCCAAGTGACTAAGCTACATGTCATAAACAATATGTAAGCGGAGAAGTATTGTCCGATTACTACGAGGTGACAACTAATATCCATGGGAAGGTGTAGGGCTGGGTGGCCGGTTGGTCCATGATGCTAGGTTAGATGCGATACGTACGACTAAGACCATATAGAGTTGGCAATCCAATAAGATATTGGATGTCCCCTTACATCACCCCCCCCTCAAGGTTTGTCGCCACAACAAACAGTGTTACCTATCTCCTAAAAGGTCATGACCAGCAGGCAGTTTCTGGAGGCCTATCACATGTGGCAGCTGAGCAAACATGAGCAGTTTCCCACTCCGTTGGATAGCTTGTAATAGGAGACTCAGCGCCAGGCGCTGGTGTAGAAAGGGTCATTGGTGAAGTTGTGTCCATTGCAGAAGCCGATGTGGCCCCCATGTGAACGCTCAACATCGGCGAGCCTGGAGGGAGAGACAAAGCAGGCTGGGTAGCAAGGGTAGCAGTCGATGTCTTCTGATGGGAAGACCTATCTCCTAAAAGGTCGTGACTAGGGGGCAGTTTCTGGAGGCCTACCACGTGTGGCAGCCGAGCGAATGTGAGCAGTTTCCCACTCTGTTGGATAGCTTGTAATAGGAGACTTGGCGCCAGGCACCGGTGTAGAAAGGGTCATTGGTGAAGTTGTATCCATTGCAGAAGCCGGTGTGGCCCTCGTGTGAACGCTCAACATTGGCGAGCCTGGAGGGAGAGACAAAGCAGGCCGGGTAGTGGGGATAGCAGTCAATGTCTTCTGATGGGAAGATGCTGGGCAAGGAGTGGGTGCAGCTGACTGTGTAGAAGTAGAGGCGGACAATGCAGTATTTCCCGAGGGTGCCGGCACAGCAGCTGCCAGCGCGACGTTGCCTGAGCGTCACTTCCACAGTACGCAGACTTGCTTCTTAGCTATCCACTTTCCGATGACCACGAGGGCCTCACCGATCTGCTAATTGGTATCCTGGATAGTGACGTACCGGCGGTCTCCATTCGCTGAGCCAACCGTAAAGGCTGCCAAGCAAGTGCCGGAAATGTCAAGGGCTTGTTTAAGGCCCTGTCCCTGATGACCAACCACATGTGACACAAGAGAGTTGGGGAGTTCAAGTGCACACTCAAAACATGGGGTGCGGCCGTCTGTAGGAGGGAGATCCCAAGCATGAGGGACGGCGATGGGAGCATTATTGGTAGATCACCCTACATGTCGCAGAATGCGAGAGGTGGGGGCAGTAGAGGGTTTGGTGGACGACGAGGGCTTTGGCTGCCCTGTAGAACAAGCTGCTCAAATTGACAAGGTCCCCGGGGCACCAGGACCACTGGTACTAGGCGCAGGGGCTGTTTGAGCGGCAGAGGAGGCAGCAGGGGTCAAAGAATGAGAAGACTCAAGGACCATGAGTCTGCGTTTGAGTCCGGCAATGAGAGTATGCAATCTCTTGATAGAGTCGCCAGAGTCAGCAAAAGCAGCAGAGAAGTCGGACATAGCGTCAGTTGATGTTAGGGAGAGGTTGGAGAATGTAGCAAGGAATACTCCAAGCTAGGTAGTGAATAGATTGGGTGCTGTGGGCTAGGGTGCAGACAGCATAGTGGACCTAACAAGCTGTAAGAGGACGCTCGCAATGTGGGATACTCCCGACAAGGTGAGGTCACACAACAAGACTAAGTGAGCGAGGGTGGCAGCAAGCGAGCGATAAGCTGGCAAGTGTAGGCAGCAAGGCAGACAAAGCAAGAGGATAACATGCCAAGGGGGATGACACTAAGGAGCTTACAGTCGGCTTACTGTATAGACCAGGGAAGCGCTGTTATTGTTAGGTCAAAGAGTATTCTACTCTGTCAAGCTACTTATATACATACATGGGCAGCTTACTAATGCTAGTGTGGTAAGCAGCCCAAGTGACTAAGCTATGTGTCATAAACAATATGTAAGCAGAGAAGTATTGTCCAATTACTACAAGGTGATGACTAATATCTGTGGGAAGGTGCAGGGCTGAGTGGCCGGTCGGTCTGTGATGCTAGGTTAGATGCGATATGTACAACTAAGACCGTATAGAGTTGGCAATCCAATAAGATATCGGATGTCCCTTTACAACCTCCTACACTGACTCAATCCAAAAATCCTCCACCTGCTCCTGACAAGACAGCCAATCACAATACACAGCCAGATATACTCAATGATGACTTCACACCTGTTTATATACCAGACCTCCAGTCACAGCCCCCCCAACTACAGCCTGATCTCCATGAACAGCTTCCCATACAGCCACAGCTATGCAGATCCAACTGTATTCCGATCCTTATGGCCAGAGCCAACCCAGAAAATGCACTGTCCTGGATGCAGAAAGCAATTCAAGAATCAATTGAGGCAGGAAAATATGTACAAATGGCCTGAGCACTTTGCAAAGTTGCAGGACAAGGAACTGAGGACTCTGATCTAGGCCCAGCCATTCCTGACTTAACTGACATTGTGTCATCTGATAATCTTGATCAGTTACTCATTGCTGCTGACCAAACCAACAGTGACTACTCCACCCTCATCAGGCCTCTGTGATGAGCCCCGTACATGGCAAGAAGCAAAGAGCTCTGGTGACTCTGAGAAATGGGAGGTGGCATACTGGGATGAATTGAAATCCTTGCATGAAATGGGAGTTTATAAACTGATTCCATGCTTGGAGGTCCCTGCAGGACAAAAAATCGGATCTGGTAGACCTATATTCAAGATCAAGTGGGACAAGCATGGAAACACAGTCTGTTTCAAGGTGAGACCTGTCTCTTGTAGATATGAGCAGATACAAGGATGTGATTACACAAAAACTACCTCACCAATGGCATGCATGGAATCATGGCACATTTTATCACACCTTGCAGCATCCAAGGGCTGGGACACAACTCAAATCAATGTCAAAACAGCCTTCTTATATGGCATTTTTCCAGATGATGAGACACAATATATGCAACAGCCTGAAGAGTTTGAGGAAGAAGGGAAGGAAGACTGAGTCTGGATGCTGGTGAGAGGACTCTACAGCATGAAGCAGGCAGGGCAGATTTGGAACAAGACTGTGAATGAGAACATGATGTCCTGGAGTTTCGAACAACTACTGTGCAAATCTTGTATCTATGTCCATACCACTGACCAGGGCACAATCATTGCAGCACTGCATGTTGATGACTTCCTTTCTATTGCAAGCAGTAAAGCAGAAAATGATCACTTCAAGGAGCAAATGAGGCAAGTCTGGACCATATTAGACCTTGGTACACCTTGCTTCATAGTTGATATTGCAGTAGATTGGGACTGTCCAAACAACACTGTTAAGTTGTCACAAGTAGCACTCATTGACAAGATTAGAAGTCAGTTTGTCCAGAAGGATGCACACCCCCTCACATTACCAATAGATCCTAACTCAAGATTGCAACATGTCAATCACAACACACTGTCTTGGGAAGAATGTCAAGCCCTCAACCAAATTTTCTACCAACAACTCATTGGCTGCCTGCTATACCTCACTATTTCCATATGACCAGATATTGCTTTCACAGTCCAACAGCTCTCTCAGTACCATGACTCATATACCACCCTGCACTGAAACGCTGATGTGCTGACTTGCCGCCTAGCTGCCATGCAGGAAACAACCAACAAGATCAACTAGATAGAGTAGCTAGCAAGTAGTAACATTATGTGTGTGTGTGAGGAGTCAAGCAAAGTCCCAGAAACCCAGTAAGGAGTTATGAGGTTGGTGTCGGTAAAGAAGGGAGAGACAACAGTAAGAGGTAATGGTAATGCCATTAGTGTTGCTACCAAATTGCAGCAGTTTTGAAGAGATTGGTGAAGACCCAGAAGGTCGTTAAGAAATGCAAGAGGAGTTAATGGAGATATACAAGCCATAGGTGCTAGCATTAACAAAGGCTTGACTAGGGGCACCCATATGGTGCTTAACAAAGGCAAAACAAGGGTGCCTGTATGGCACTTAGCAAAGGCAACGAGTGCTAAGTTTAATGATACTGTTAAGCTGAGTAAGCAAACAAAGGGAGACTGGACTGGGTAAACCCAAATCAGCTGGTAACAAAGCAAAAGCAAGAAAGAAATCTGAAGCATAGTCTGAAGTGGGGACTAGACTTTTGTATGATTTAATTATGATTAGCTACTGACAGGACAGTATTTATAGGTATGTAAGGTAATAAAAGGGGAAACTGACAAGAGATAGTAAGCGTAGCGGTTGCATGTGATAGCATATGTCAGGGGCCGCTATTGAATAGAAAAATTGTAAGTAATATGAGAAAATTGTAAGTAGATTGAATAAGAAAAATTGTAAGTGAAAATAAATTTATGATTGTTGGGTCATCAGTAACACAGTTATGATCAATTGTCGGCTGCCAGTTGGGGGCCATAAAGGGGGCTGGATTGTCCAAGGTTGGCTCAGTCATTAGGGCAATTGTTGGTAACAGTCAGAGTTGTTAGCAGTTGGCTGATAATGGTCACATGCCAGTGTCACATGCTTTGTTTGGTTTGTTGGTGTCAAGCAGCTAGCGCTGACTAGGTCATATCATCTCCTCTTGACTGAAAAACTGACTGTCCCCAGTCAAAAGAAAAATCCTCAAAGTCTTGTGATCATTAATCATGGTCTGTGCAGGGGGGCCTTGGTCCGTGCGAGGGGGCCTTGGTCCATGTGCCATACTGAAAGCCATAAATAAATTCCAGCAACTCTTTGGACTTCATCATTTCAACACCTTTAACATGTTGACTCCTGCTTTCTTTGGCTATGTGGCTTCTTTTGTGCAACTGGCAGCAGTGCAAGAATTCTTGGAAAAGGTGCCAAAAGTTTTGACCATGGGGCACATGCTGCTAGCAACCAACCCTCAAGCGGTGGCTATGTCAATTTTGTTGATGTACCTGCACTGGTTTGAGTTGGCCAGCGGGAGCAGCATCTTGTGGTCAGAACAGGAGGCAGTAGGGGCAGAGTGCTGGGCACTTTATGCCCAGTACAAGGAGGAGGCCTGGATGAGGCCGTATAATAAGCACTTTGTAAGTTCTTTCATTTGCTAACAGTCTTGTCAGTAGGCTAACTTTTGTGCTAAGGGTGAGATGCCAGAGAGGGAAATGGAGACAGAGGATGTGATGGCAGGGCCCATGACAGTAAGTGCTAACAGTTCTGCTATTGACTTAGCAGTGTCATTAAGGGTACTTCTAGTTATTTGAGGAACTTTTCTTTGATGACCAGTTTTTCTTTCAGCACCCCATTAAGGAACTATTAGCATCAGTGGGCAAGAAGATGAGGGAGGACCATGGTGAGGGGATGAGCTGGCAAGGTGGAGCTGCCAGTAATCCTGGAGCAGAGTCGCCAGTGTTACTGCAGATTCCAAAGACTCCAAACCAAGGGGCTGGGATGAGGCCAAGAATGATGTCAATTCTCAAGGTAAGTTCCAGTTTTGTTACAGTTGGTAAGATATTAATGGCTGGCACTAGCAGCAATCACTGAAAGGCAAGGAGCATGCAGACAAGGATAACAATAAAGAGGAACTGGAAAGGGACTTTTTGGTATCATTTTGGCTAAGCATTAATAGTTCCCTTAGACTCCTTTGAGGAAAAACAAGGGCAAGTGGAGGGCTGAAGCAAGTGATGAGGAGAGCAATGAGAAGGTAAGATTTTTCATTGTTAACGGTATTTGCTATGCTAACAGCTCCTGTTCGAAGTTTGTGCTGCCCACCTCTTTTGATGACCAGAAGCTAAAGAGGTTGCTGCGGGGGTGCTTGCCCTCAACAGTTCTGAATATGGGAAGAGGCACAGGGGAGCGGGTTGGCAGGAAGGAGAGAAAATTGGCAGCCCCTGCTGCAAGGACAGCCTTTTGAGAGTGGGTCAGGGTGGTGAGAGTTCTCTGTGTTTCAACAGTTCTTTGCTAACAGTCATGTCAATAGTGCAATGGTTGCTGAGCCCTTAACAACCCAGAAGGTTGCTGGACCCATGTTACCAATGTAACAAGGTCAGCAAGGGCTATTCGGCACATGGGCAGTCATTATGGGGTCGCCACAGGGGTCATAAGGAAAAGAAGGTGGAAGGAGCTGCCTTGGTTAAGGTGGCTAGGAGGTATCTGGAAGGGCAGCAGGAGCTCGATGCGGCTAGTAAGGCCATTGCGGTAAAAAAGGACGTCGTTAAGCCTACCAATGCGCCAGGAGAGGGCTGGTGACGGAGAGGGCAAAGACAAGGAGAAAAGACCTGCAAGGCACAAAGGCCCCAAGAGCCAGTTGGTGGTGGATTTGAGTGAGGACAAGACACTGGTACCCGCTAAGGGTTCTAAACAGTGCCAGGTGGAGTTGGAAGAGGGCTTGTAAGAGGCGACTCCTCCTGAGGAAAGAGCGGCAGTAGCGAGGGCTGTCAAGAGGAGCTTAGGCGGTGATGAGGTGCCAGAGGAGACAAGACTGGTAGCAAGGCTCAGTGGCAGCCAGTAAGCAAATTCCCTTTCTTCTTTTCAAGCTGTGGCTAACAGTACAATTTTCTTAACAACAGGCCGGTAGAGATGGAGACGCCTGAGGTGGAGATGAGAGACAAAACAGGGGAGGTGGAGGCAAGGGACTTGGTAAGTTCCCTCCTTAGCAATAGGCCAGTAGCGCTAATGAAGCTTGCTAGGTGGAGAGGTTCTCCTTGATCAACTATTGAGGAGGAGGAGATCCAGTGTCTGGTGGAGGACTTACTGATCCCATTCCCATTTGATCCCAGAGGTGACTTGGAACAGTACTAGGCAAGGGTAGCAGAAGTTGGTCGATTGATGGAAAGGGAGATGGCAGTGGTGGAAAACAACTTGCAGGCGGTGCAAGCTCATTTTTGTTTGTTGGTGAGGGCACAGTGATGCGCTGACTTGCTGCCTAGCTGCCATGCAGGAAACAACCAACAAGACCAACTAGATAGCGATAGCTAGCAAGTAGTAGCGTTACATGTGTGTGAGAGGAGTCAAGCAAAGTCCCAGAAACTCGGTAAGGAGTTGTGAGGTTGGAGTTGGTAAGGAAGAGGGAGAGAGCGGTAAGGGATAATGGTGCAGCCATTAGTGTTGCTACCAAATTGCAGCGGGTTGAGAGATCTGCAAAGACCCAGAAGGTCGTTAAGGAATTTAAGAGGAGTTAATGGAAATATACGAGTCGCTAGCCATAAGTGCTAGCATTAATGAAGGCGAGATGAGGGCACCCGTATGGTGCTTGACAAAGACAAAGTGAGGGTGCCCATATGGCACGTAACAAAGAGGACAAGTGCTAAGTTTAACAATACCATTAATCTGAGTGCGGAAACCAAAGGAGACTGGACTGGGTAAACCCAAATCAGCCATTAAGGAAGCGAAAGCGTGAACAAGATCTTAAGTGTAGTCTGAAATGGGGACTAGAACTCTGGTACAATTCGATGATGTTTAGCTACTGACAGGGCAGTATTTATAGGTAGGTAAGATGATAAAAGGGGAAACCGGTAAGAGATAGTAAGCGTAGCGGTCACATGTGATAATGCACGTTGGGAGCTGCTATTGAATAGGAAAATTGTAAGAGAAAACTGTTAATGAAAAATAAGTTTACGATCGTTGGGTCATCAGTAACGCGGTTATGATCGATCAATGGCTGCCAGTCAGGGGCCGTAGAGAGGGCTGGATTGTCCAAGGTCGGCCTGGTTGTTAAGGCAATTGTCAGTAACGGTCGGTGTTGTTAGTGGTTGGTCAGTAGCGGTCACGTGCTGAGGTCACGTGCTTGGTTCAACTTGTCGGTGTCAGGCAGCCAGCGCTGACCAGGTCGTATCATCTCCCCTTGACTGAAAAAGTGACTGTCCCCAGTCAAAGGAAAATTGTCGAAGTCCTGTGATCATTAATCGTGGTCCGTGCGGGGGGTCTTGGATGGAGGATGTGGGTGATGTCGTTGTGGAAGATGGGCACAGCATTAGTCCATCCCATTAGTAGTGTTACTAAACAGAGAGCACCAAACGGTGTCTGGAAAGTCATTAAGTTGCGGGAAGCGGGATCTATAATGCGTTTGTCATAACCGATGTAGAGGTTGAGAGTAGCGCCGCAAATGCGGCCAGCAAAGGATTCAGCGACATGGTCGGGGAAAGGGGGAACTCCAGAATGGCAGATAGTGACTTGGTTTAACGGTTCGAGGCTGTGGACTAGGTGAAGTTTACCATTTTTCTTCAAGACACAAAACTAGTGGGACCGGTAAGCGGAGTTCGAAGGTTTGTAAATGCCTGCTTGGATCTTGCTACGTATGATCTTGCAGATCTCCTTTTTGAGGCCTGGTGGTATTGGTCGGTTGTGCTGAACCCAAGGGATGTGAGGGATGGTCAGTATGCAAATGGGGGGGAAGAAGTCAGGTCGTAGGCTACCTCTTTTGGAGTCTTCCCAAGCGAATGCGTTTTGTTGCTTAGCGACAAGGTCCACAAGTACATTAACCTCATCTTGGGTAAGAAAGCCAGTATTGTGTTCCTTAACAAAAGTCACTTTGCGGTCTTTGGTAAAGCGAGGAGTTGGTAAGAAGGGAAGGGGATTAGGGTCAAGCTTGGGTATGTTCGCTAAGGGGTTGCCAAGGATATGTCATTTGATTTGAAAGTCTTCACTAACCTGGCTAGCGACAGGCTTGGTCTTTGAAGTGACTGGCTTATACTTCTTCTTGACTTGGACTCCTTTGTGTTTTGGCTCGGCGGCGGCGTAAACAGCTGGGAAGGGGACATTAACATAAACGGGGGCTGAGACGGTATCAAGCATTCCAGATGCTTGGCCAAGAATAGAGGGATTGGAGAAACTAGTGGAAACAAAATAAGAGCGCGGTGGGATAACGGTCTTGGAAAGGTCGCTAGCAGTCGCATACAAATAAGCAAGAGAGAGATTGTCGGAAACTGTTTTTGGGTTTTCTAATATTTCGGGATCGAGCGGGGTATGCAATTGCACTATAACGGAGTGCTTTTGGCAGTCATAGTCAAGGATGACCACTAAGTCTTCCTCAGAGTTGTTAACCGTGAGAGTGGTGCCGAAAGCAATGGGGCGGTCCTGTGCTATACTTGGGCTGAACCTTCTGTTGCTTGTACTGACCATGGGGAAATGTAGGGATAGTGCGACAAAGTCCAGTATTGGGGTCCGTTATCGTTATCGTAGTCTCTGTTTTGCTAAGGGTATTGACAGTACTCTTGGTTAAGACATCGAAGGGGCAACCAAGCAGGATATTGTAAGTGGGGGAGTGTAGGACGTGGATCTGAAGGTACAGGGTGATACTACCAACAGTGCAAGGGACGTTACGAGCTAGACCAAGGGACTTGTCCATTGTACCGTTAGTGCTCTGCATGTTCAGAATGATGCTGGGGTCATAGGAGATACCGAGATAGTTAGTGACTTCAGCAGACATAGAGATGATCTGGGAGCCGCTATCCACTATACATTTGATTTCCTTGTGATTATTGACCAAGAGCATGATAGACTGGATTGCCTGAGATTCCTGAGCAACTGTTAACGTAACTGGCTCCTCACCAGGTGGTAGCCACTTGATATATGCTTTCACCAGGTCTATCAAAGTGACTTGGGCTCTTGCGGTGTCGGTAAGCGGAGGGTCGGTAGTGGGAGTGTCGTTAAGGGAAAATGAGGGCAGAGTGTTGTCAATGATATTGGTAGACTCTTGGAAGGCGGTGACATTAGGAGGCATGGTTCATTTAGGCATAACAGCGTTTCTGAACTGATTCCGGATGTCATTGGAGAGGGAGCAGAGTTCACCGACAGAGACAGTAAGCTTGGTCTGAAGAACCCAGTCAAATACCTGCTTGGACTGTTCGATATCGTAGATGGGGGCCGTACTCCGGTAAGCAGCATCAGGGTGTTTGTCCAGAGCGCCGAAGTTTTGGTTGGTCGGGGGCTGATAGCGAGACAAGATACTGGAATAAGGGTGAACTGGGGGATCAACCATGGGAACGTGGTTAACGACTGGCAGCTCAGGGGCTTTAGCGGTACCGGTAGCAGAGGCAGAGGCAGGACGTTTGTTAGTGGCAGGGGAACTAGCAGGGACTGAGTGTTTGTTGGTGGCAGGAGGACTGGCAGAAGAGCTGGTGGGAACGGTTCGTTTGTTAATGGCAGGAGAACTGGTAGCGGCAGAGTCGCTAGCAGCTTTAGGGGGAACTGGTTGATATACCTTAGCATGAGGGATCTCGATACCATCAAAGACTTCTGCTGGGTGGTGTAGAGTGTAAAGTTCCCATTCTAAGGCAGCGACGCGTTCTTCCCTGGATAACGTTCCTGGGCTAGCGGTTTCCAGTTGCAAGACTTTGTGGATAAACGTCTGTGACATGCCTTGGAGCTGTTCTGTGTCAGGGTTAGCGCTAGTGCTGAGGCAGCCAGTAAGAATCTGGTTGGGATTAAGCCTGTGCCATTTGTCAATGCATTCCATATAGAGCCATTTGCCCACGTAATTGGGGATCATAGTGCCAGACGGTAAGACAACCTTGCCTTCATGGTTCCGACAGATTTTTCCTTGACTGATGAAGCTTTCCAGCTTAACGCAATTGCCTCGTACCATTGTGTGACTGGTTTCGCTGCAGAAGTGGCAGCTGTCACTAGGAGGTCGAGAGGCACAGGACTGAGAGCTGTTACTGGCAGTCAATGCAGCCATCTTTTCCTCCATGCATGCGAGAGCGTTAACAATAGCAGCAGCAGCAATGTCAAGAGGTTCCTTTTTAATGATTGTCATTGGTACAGGGGCAGTGGTGTTAACGGTGGGAGGCTTAGCGTTAGCAGTTGTCAGTTTTTTTGAAGTCATAGTGGTGTCGGTACCCTTTAGAACCCATTTGGCAGCTTCAAAGACTTGGTCTATCTCATAGGGGTCCTCCGGGTGATGATTGGGAAGGGTGATTTCTAAACAACGGATGAGTTTGGACCATAACGAAGTCAGTATGCCTTGCTGGAATAAATGGCATTCCTCGTTTTGGTAAATCTTGCCTTTAGCCAGAAGCCAACGCGCCAGGCACTGGAAGTCCCTGTAGTAATCCGAGAGAAGTGTCCAAGAGTAGTGATACTGGCAGAGAAGGTCTGGTTAACGAGTTGCTCAAGATCCTGAAGAGTGTAGCGGGCAGATTCCTCCGTGCCAGGGTATAAACGAAAGACTGCTATCTTCTACTCAGCATAGATATGGTCACTAAACTCTGGCAAGCCAAGCCAGGTCTCCGCAGTATCATACGATACATACAATACATATCGAGCAGCATATTCCTTTTTCTGGTTGTTGTCATTAACGGTGCAGTCCGCTAAGAGATATTCGAGCTTGCAGAAGTACTGGGCGAGCTCTCGAGGGCAACTCTTGTCCCACTTGGGTGTGGTAGAGTCATTGCAGGGTGGCATATGATGGGAAAGACGGGCGTCACCCATGAAAGTAGGGTTAACAGGTGTCGGTAAAGGTGTAGTGGGTTGGACAGGAGAATAGGGGTCTGGGGATAATGGTGGTAGCAGTGCATTGAGGAAGTTGTTGATGTGATGGCCTGGGAAGTTCTCTAGGAGTTTGTTAACATCTAGAAGTTCCCTAGCGGTAGCGAGTTCCTCTTCAAGGTTATGAGGCGGTGTTGTTAAGGGTGTTAACGGCAAAGGAGGGGGAATGTCAAAAGGGATAACGGGGAGCAAGGATTCAGTAACGAGACGTAAGCGGTTTTTAGCTTGGAGGCGAGTTTCTGGTGGAATTTTGCTATAGAACCCCTCATGGTGGGCTCCAAAATGATGCACTGACTTGCCACCTAGCTGCCGTGCAGGAAACAACCAACAAGACCAACTAGATAGGGATAGCTAGCAAGTAGTAGCATTACGTGTGTGTGAGAGCAAAGTCCCAGAAACTTGGTAAGAAGTTGTGAGGTTGGAGTCGGTAAGGAAGAGGGAGAGAGCGGTAAGGGATAACGGTGCAGCCATTAGTGTCACTACCAGATTGCAGTTGGTTGAGAGATCTGCAAAGACCCAGAAGGTCGTTAAGGAATTTAAGAGGAGTTAACGGAAATATACGAGTCGCTAGCTGTAAGTGCTAGCGTTAACGAAGGCGAGATGAGGGCACCCGTATGGTGCTTGACAAAGACAAAGCAAGGGCGCCCATATGGCACGTAACAAAGATGACGAGTGCTAAGTTTAATGATACCGTTAAGCTGAGCATGGAAACCGAAGAAGACTGGACTGGGTAAACCCAAATCAGCCGTTAAGGAAGCAAGAGCATGAATGAGATCTTAAGTGTAGTCTGAAACGGGGACTAGACTCTGGTACAATTCAATGATGTTTAGCTACTGACAGGGCAGTATTTATAGGTAGGTAAGACAATAAAAGGGGAAACCGGTAAGAGATAGTAAGTGTAGCGGTTGCATGTGATAATGCACGTCGGGAGCCGCTATTGAATAGGAAAATTGTAAGAGAAAAATGTTAATGAAAAATAAGTTTACGATTGTTGGGTCATCAGTAACACAGTTATGATTGATCGATGGCTGCCAGTCGGGGGCCATAGAGAGGGCTGGATTGTCCAAGGTCAGCCTGGTCATTAAGGCAATTGTCGGTAATGGTCGGTGTCGTTAGTGGTCAGTCGGTAGCAGTCACGTGCTGAGGTCACGTGCTTGGTTTGACTTGTCGGTGTTGGGCAGCCAGCGCTGACCAGGTCGTATCAACGGGGCTTGTTGTTGTGCTACCAGGACAACTGCAATGCCTTCATTGTGTGGCAGTCTGAGGTGGGTGTGATGGAGGAGTACTGGGGAAAGTCAGGGGATGGAGAGCTGCCCTTGGATGATGACCTTCTCCCTGCCGTTGATACGACCCGGTCAGCGCTGGCTGCCCCACACCGACAAGTCGAACCAAGCACATGACCTCAGCACGTGACCACTACCAACCGACCGCTAACGACACCAACCATTACCGACCTTTCCCTTAACAACCCAGCCGACCTTGCGACAATCCAGGCCCCTCTCTACGGCCCCCGACATGCATTATCACATGCATCCACTATACTTACTATCTCTTACCAGTTTCCCCTTTTATCGCCTTACTCCCGACATGCATTATCACATTATCACATGCAACCGCTACACTCACTATCTATTACCGGTTTCCCCTTTTATCTATCACCTTATGTACCTATAAATACTGCCCTGTCAGTAGCTACAAATCATCGAATCGTACCAGAGTTTAGTCCCCACTTCAGACTACGCTTAAGATCTCATTCACGCTCCTGCTTCGTTAATGGCTGATTTGGGTTTACCCAGTCCAGTCTCCTTTGCTCCTCGTGCTCAGCCTGCCAGTATTGTTGGACTAGCACTTGTCACCTTTGTTAAGCACCATACGGGTGCCCTCGCTTTGCCTTCATTAAGCACCATACAGGTGCCTTTGTTTCACCTTCGTTAACACTAGTGCTTACGGCTAGCGACTCGTATATTTCCGTTAACTCTTCCGCTATTCCTTAACGACCTTCTGGGTCTTTGACAGATATCTCACCTAGCAACGATTCAGCGCAGACACTAGCAGCCGCACCGTTATCTCCTACCGCCC
This sequence comes from Termitomyces sp. MG145, assembly GCA_003313055.1. NCBI lineage: Eukaryota > Fungi > Basidiomycota > Agaricomycetes > Agaricales > Lyophyllaceae > Termitomyces > Termitomyces sp. MG145. The sequence continues at coordinate 25,127 of QGOB01001698.1, forward strand.
TCTCACACTTCCTTACCGACTCCAACCTCTTATCTCCTTACCAGGTTTCTGGGACTTTGCTTGACTCCTCTCAAACACACGTAACGCTACTACTTGCTAGCAATCCCTATCTGGCTGGTCTTGTGGTTGTTTCCTGCACAGCAGCTAGGCGGCAAGTCGGCGCATCACTGTGCCCTAATTTTTTTTTTAATTTTAGTTTTCTCTTTTTATCATTGTTGCAGACTGACCCCCTTAAGGGGTCTTTTTAAATAAAAAGATTTTCTCAAAGTCCAGCCTGACCGCTAAGATAATGGTTGGAGGAAGCAAATAATGAATCATTGAAGCAAAAGAAATAAACAAATTAAAAAGGTAAATGCTCAGTAAATCATCATGGCACTTGCACAACGTCACTTAATGACTGCGTCTTAACAAAAGATGGAAGGGGAACGGTGGTGACAAGTTAAGAACAGATAGATAAAGGGCTTAGCGGTAAACAGTTTGTCAGAAACGTAGGTAGAACAAATGTCTATGACAATAAGAGAAAGTGTAAGTAAAGATAGTGAGAGAAAAGAAACAATAGAAATGAGGGCTTATCAAAAAGCCATTAAGGTTTTTAGGATTTTAACAGTGAGTGGGGGTAGGTGGTGTTAAACAGTGATTCCTAGTCTTCTTCAATGGTATCGCCTAATGGTTTGTCATGATTATTGGGTGAGTCTTCATCATCTAGTAAGTCAGTTTCTTCTAAAATTCTTAAATGGTCAGTGTCAATGTCAAAGGCACTGGTAGGGAGAGAGATGTGTTTGCGGGCAAAATAACGGACTAAATGGAAAGCAGCTACCAGTTGGTGGAGTATGGATCCATCCAGTTTGCAGAGAACATAAGCACCTTCTTGGTTATGTGAGATTACCACTAGTGGTCCTAGGTATTGAGGTTGCATCTTCTTGTTATGGGTGACTTCAATTTGTGTATTCCTTATCAAAACTAGATCTCCTTGCTTAAAGTTGTAGTCTCAAATTGTAGTGGCATGTTCTTGTTTGAAACGGATAGCAGCTAAATGGCAGGCAGTAAGAACAATGTCATGTAAACAGTCAAGATTGGCTTGTCTGTGTTGGAGGTCAATGGCACATTGGGCGATGAGGTTGATAGTTGTTAACAAAGAATTGGGAGGTGGCTGGAGGTAGGTTGCTTCTATGATGTCGGCGGGGAACAGGAGATGGGTACTGGTAGCAGCATAGTAGGGGGAATAGCCCATACATTGGTGGACAGTAACACATTCTGACCAAAAGACAGAGTAAGCAGCTGAGCTCCACTTGGACTGGTCTCCATTAACAGCTTTGAAAAGGGCTTGTCTAACATTGAAGTGGGGTTGTTCAGCAATACTGTTAGCGCATTTGTTGTAACCAGATATGCAAATGTGGTTGAGGTGGTAATGATTTTGTTAAGGGTGCCCCAGCAGCAGATGATGTCTTCAAAGAGCCACTTAGTGATAGTGTTGGTATTTTCGCAAACAAGCATGCAGAATTTGGGGTAGTGAATTAACGAGCATGCAGAATTTGGGGTAGTGAATTAATGAACAGCGTCCTTGAATGATGTACTTGAACTTGTTGGAGGGTGGCATGAACATGGTATTGATATAGATTTTGCTGAAGAGGGTGGCAGAGGTAGCAACAGTAGGTGGTATGAGGACTTTGGTCATTTGGTGGACTTGGCAAATGTGGCACAAACAGATGTACCAAACAATATTGGCTGCTACCTGAGGCCACCAAAAGCACTTCAACAGAGTGGCTCTCATGGCAAATAGACTGCAATGTCCAAGGTTGTCATGTATAGTGTGTAGAATGTGAAGTCATGAGTTGGCTGGTATGAAGAGCTTGTGTTTGCCGCTATGGTTTTGTTGCCAGAGTTTACTGTTAGCAAGGAAGAAGCCACTAGCATAGCAAAGGAAGGTAGCAAGGGTTTTGTCGTTAAGGCCTGGCAGTTGCTTGAAGTTGGTAAGCCATTGCTTAATGAGTTGGACTCTTTGGTCGCCAGCAAGGGCCTTGGGGGAGCACGGGATGTTGTTGTAGAATAGGGGGTTAGTAATGGCTGGGGTTGAGACTTTGGAAAGGGGAGCAGTGTCATTAACATATGTTGCTAGAGTCAAGTGGTAATGGGCAAATGGGGGTAAACAAAGGGCAGTAGATGTAGATCAAGCAAGAGTGGTCAGTAACTGGACATGGTGCATGAACCTGTGCATATGGTCAATCCAATCTTCAAAGATGTTGTTGTTGGTATCGTCTGGAGGAGGGTTAGTAGGCTGTAATGGTTGCTGCAAGAGTCTGTTGGGTCCATGGAAAGTTCCTTTAACATGCATGAGCTTGAAGTGGAACATGAGAATACTCATGATTTAGCAGTTCATACTAGTGGAGGGTTGAATGTCAGGGTTCTGCAGCATACCTTTAATGTAATGTGCATTGACTTTGATGATGAGGTTCCTAATGCCTAGGAGGTACATGCATAGCGCCTGCAAGGCCTGGTACAAACTGTAAAGCTTGAGCTTAGGCTGACTGAAGCAAGCTTTGCATTTGTTAAGGGTAATAGAGCCAAAACAGTTATAGCAATGCTGCTTGTGGTTGTTAGTAGTGCACTGGCAGAGGTAGAAGCCGACTGCTATGTAAGAGGTGTCGACCACTAGGATAATGGAATCATCGGATTTGTAGTTGATAGGAACAAGGGGTTTGGCATCATGCAAGGCCTTAACAAGGTCTTTCTGGGCGTTAAGCTGGTCCAGTTCCAAATTTGAAGGGGACTCTAGTGCAGGTGAGCTTTGTTAGGTGATGGGCACGATGGGCAAAGTTCTTAACAAACATTTGGAGGACTCCAATGGTACCTAGGAAAGTGCAGACTTCAGTTAACAACTGGCAAGGGCCCCAACAGTCCAATAGTGCTAAACAGTTTTTGTCAGAGACTTGACCATTAGGAGTGCAAATGTGGCCAAGGATCTTGAAGGTGGGCACGCAAAGGACTAGCTTATGACTGAAGAAGATACCACTGCAGTACTTCATCCATTGAAGGACATGGTTCAAGAGTTCAAAGAACTCCCAAAGCACTAAACAAATGTTGAGGTTATTGGAATGCTTAGCAGGTGTGCCATTAACAAGTTTCTAGTCCTTTGGGCCTTTAATGCCAACATTGTTTATGAAGCTGAGAGTGTTATGAGGGATCTTGGGCTGGAGGATGTAAGTGATGTCATCATGGAAGATGGGCACCTTGTTAGTCCATCCCATCGGTAGCGTAACTAAACAAAGGGTGCCAAACAGTGTCTGGAAAGTTGTTAAGTCATGGGAAGTGGGATCAATAATGCGCTCATCATAGCCAACATAGAGGTCAAGGGTAGCACCGCAAATGCGGCCAGCAAAGAATTTGGCAATGTGGTCAGGGAAAGGAGGAACTCTGGAATAATGGATAGTGACTTGGTTTAATGGTTCAAGACTGTGGACTAGGCAAAGTTTACCGTATTTCTTCAGGACACAGAACCAGTGGGAGCGGTAAGCAAAGTTTGAAGGTTCATAAATGCCACCTTGGATCTTGCTACAGATGATTTTGCAGATTTCCTTTTTGAGGCCTGGCAGTATTGGTCAGTTATGCTGGACCCAAGAGATGTGAAGGATTGTTGGTATGCAAACAGGAGGAAAGAAGTTGTGTTATAGGCTACCTCTCTTGGAGTCTTCCCAAGCAAAAGCATTTTGTTGCTTAGTGACAAGGTCCACAAGTATGTTAAGCTCTGCTTGGATAAGAAAGCCAGTATTGTATTCCTTAATGAATGTTGCTTTGCAGTCTTTGGTAAAGTGAGATGTCAGTATGTAGGGAGGGGGATTAGGGTTGAGCTTGGGTATGTTTGCTAAAAGATTGCCAAGGTTGTTCAATTCAAAAGTCTTCGCTAACCTGGCTAGTGACAGGCTTGGTCTTCAACACGACTGGCTTGTATTTTTTCTTGACTTGGACTCCTTTGCATTTTGGCTTAGCAGCAGCGTAAACGGCTGGGAAAGGGACATTAACGTAAATGGGGGCTGAGGGAGTATCAAGCATTCCAGATGCTTGGCCAAGAATTGAGGGATAGGAAAGACTAGTAGAAACAAAGTAAGAGCATGGCAGAATAACAGTCTTGGTAAGGTCGCTAGTGGTCACATATAAATAAGCAAGACAGAGATTGTCAGTAACTGTTTTTGGGTTTTCTAATATTTTGGGATTGAGCAGTGATGTGCTGACTTGCCACCTAGCTGCTGTGCAGGAAACAACCAGCAAGATCAACTAGATAGGGTAGCTAGCAAGTAGTAGTGTTACGTGTGTGTTGTGAGAGGAGTCAAGCAAAGTCCCAGAAACCCAGGTTGTAGTTGGTAAGGAAGTGAGCAGCAACAGTCAGGGGTAATGGTTATGCCGTTAGTGTCACTACCGAATTGCAGTGGTCTTGGAGAGACCTGTAAAGACCCAGAAGGTTGTTAAGAAATGCAGGAGGAGTTAACAGAGACATACGAGTCACTAGCCATAGGTGCTAGCATTAATGAAGGCTTGACTAGGGCACCCATACGATGCTTAACAAAGGCAAAACTAGGGCACCTGTATGGCGCTTAGCAAAGATGACAAGTGCTGAGTTTAACAATACCATTAAACTGAGTGAGTGAACAAAGGGAGACTGGACTGGGTAAACTCAAATCAGCCAGTAACAAAGCAAAAGCAAGAATGAGATCTGAAGCATAGTCTGAAGCGGGGACTAGACTTTTGTATGATTCAATTATGATTAGCTACTGACAGGACAGTATTTATAGGTATGTAAGGTAATAAAAGGGGAAACCAGTAAGAGATAGTAAGTGTAGCGGTTGCATGTGATAGCATATGTCGGAGGCCGCTATTGAATAGAAAAATTTTAAGTAATATGAGAAAATTGTAAGTAGATTGAATAAGAAAAATTGTAAGTGAAAATAAATTTATGATCGTTGGGTCATCAGTAACACAGTTATGATCAATTGTCAGCTGCCAGTTGGGGGCTGTAAAGGGGGCTGGATTGTCCAAGGTTGGCTCAGTCATTAGGGCAATTATTGGTAACAGTCAGAGTCATTAGTGGTTGGCTGGTAATGGTCACATGCCAATGTCACATGCTTTGTTCAATTTGTTGTTGTTGGGCTGACTGGGTTGTATCATCTCTCCTTGACTGAAAAACTGACTGTCCCCAGTCAAAAGAAAATCCTCAAAGTCTTGTGATTGTTAATCATGGTCTGTGTGGGGGGGGTCTTGGTCCATGCACCATACCAAAAATGATAAATAAATTCCAGCAACTTTTTGGACTTCATCCTCCCAACTCATCCAACATGTCAACTCCCACCTTTTTTAACTACTCCACCACCTTTGTGCACTTTGTGGCCATGCAAGATTTTCTTGAGAAGGCTCCCAAGGTACTCACAATAGGGCACATGCTTTTTGCAACCAATCCTCAATTGGCAGTCACGTCAATCCTGTCAACCTATCTGCACTGGTTTGAGTTGGCAGGCAGGAGCGGAGTCATGTGGGTGGAGCAGGCAGCAGTTGGGAAGAAGTGCCAGGCGTTGATACGCCCCGGTCAGCGCTGGCTGCCCGACACCGACAAGTCGAACCAAGCATGTGACCTCAGCACGTGACCACTACCGACCGACCGCTACCGACACCAACCGCTACCGACCTTTTCCTTAATGACCCAGCCAACCTTGCGACAATCCAGGCCCCCCTCTATGGCCCTCGACAGGCATTATCACATGCAACCGCTATGCTTACTATCTATTACCGGTTTCCCCTTTTATTGCCTTACTCCCGACATACATTATCACATTATCACATGCAACCGCTATGCTTACTACCTATTACCAAATTCCCCTTTTATCTATCATCTTACTTACCTATAAATACTGCCCTGTCAGTAGCTAAAACATCGAATTGTACCAGAGTCTAGTCCCCACTTCAGACTACGCTTGAGATCTCATTCACACTCTTGCTTTGTTAATGGCTGATTTGGGTTTACCCAGTCCAGTCTCCTTCGCTCCTCACGCTCAGCCTGACAGTATTGTTGGACTAGCACTCGTCGCCTTTGTTAAGCACCATATGGGTGCCCTTCCTTTGCTTTTGTCAAGCACCATATGGGTGCCCTCATTTCACCTTCGTTAAACGCTAGCACTTACGGCTAGCGGCTCGTATATTTCCGTTAACTCTTCCGTTATTCCTTAACAACCGTTTGGGTCTTGACAGATTTCTCACTTAGCAACAATTTGGCGCAGACACTAGCGGCTGCACCATTAACTCTTACCGCTCTCCCACACTTCCTTACCGACTCCAACCCCACTTCTCCTTACCGGGTTTCTGGGACTTTGCTTGACTCCTCTCACACACACCCATAACGCTACTACTTGCTAAGCTATCCCTATCTAGCTGGTCTTGTTGGTTGTTTCCTGCACGGCAGCTAGGCGGCAAGTCGGCGCATCATTTTGGAGCCCACTGCGAGGGGTTCTATAGCAAAATTCCACCGGAAACTCGCCTCCAGGCCAAAAACCACTTACATCTCATTACCGAAGCTTCGCTCCCCATTATCCCTTTTGACATTCCCCCACCTTTGCCGTTAACACTCTTAACAACTCCGCCTTGTAACCTTGAAGAGGAACTCGCTACTGCTAGGGAACTTCTTGACGTTACTGAACTCCTAGAGAACTTCCCAGGCCATCACATCAACAACTTCCTCGACGCACCGCTACCACTGTTATCCCCAGACCCCTATCCCCCAGTTCAATCCTCTACGCCCTTACCGACACCCGTTAACCCTGCCACCATGGGTGATGCCCGTCCTTCCCGCCATATGCCACCTCGCAATGACTCTACCGCACCTAAATGGGACGAGAGTTGCCCCCAAGAGCTTGCCCAGTATTTCCGCGAGCTCAAATATCTCTTAGCAGACTGCGCTGTTAACGACGACAACCAGAAAAAGGAATACGCTGCTCAATACGTATTGTATGACACCACAGAGACCTGGCTTGGCTTGCCAGAGTTTAGCGACCATACCTACGCCAAGTGGAAAGTAGCGGTCTTTTGTTTATATCCTGGCGCTGAGGAGTCTGCCCGTTACACTCTTCAGGATCTCGAGCAACTCGTAAACCAGACTTTCTCAACCGGTATCTCTACTCTTGGACATTTCTTGGACTACTATAGGGACTTCCAGCGCCTGGCACGTTGGCTCCTGGCTAAAGGCAAGATCTACCGGAACGAGGAATGCTGTCTGTTCCAGCAAGGCATACCGACTTTGTTATGGTCCAAACTCGTCCGCCGTTTAGAAATCACCCTTCCCAACCATCACCCAGAGGACCCCTATGAGGTAGAACAAGTCTTTGAAGCTGCCAAATGGGTTCTGAAGGGTACCGACACCGCCACGACTTCGAAGAAACCAATGACCGCTAACGCTAAGACTCCCGCCGTTAACACCACCACCCCTGTACCAACCACTATCATTAAAAAGGAACCTCTTGACATTGCCGCCGCCGCTATCGTTAACGCTCTCGCACGTATGGAGGAAAAGATGGCTGCATTGACTGCCGGTAACAGCTCTCAGTCCCATGCCTCTCGACCTCTTAGCGACAGTTGTCACTTCTGCGGCGAAACTGGTCATACAATGGTATGAGGCAATTGCGTTAAGCTCAAAAGCTTCATCAGTCAAGGCAAAATCTGTCGGAACCACAAAGGCAAGGTTGTCTTACCATCTGGTGCTATGATCCCCAACTATGTTGGCAAACAACTTTATATGGAATGCGTCGACGAATGGCACAGGCTCAACTCCAACCAGATTCTTACCGGCCAACTCAGCGCTAATGCTAACCCTGACGCAGAACAACTCCAAGGCATGTCCCAGATGTTTATTCATGAGGTCTTGCAACCGGCAACAGCTAGCACAGGAACGTTATCCAGGGAAGAACGTGTCGCTGCCTTAGAACGGGAACTTTACGCTCTACGCCACCCAGCAGAAGTCTTTGACAGTATTGAGATCCCTTGCGCTAAGGGGTACCAACCAGTTCCCCCTAAAGCCGCTAACGACTCTGCCGCTAACAGTTCTCCTGCCGTTAACGAACGAACCGTTCCTGCTAGTTCCCCAGTCACTAACAAACGTCCTGCCTCTGCCTCCGCTCCCAGTACCGCTAAAGCCCCTGAGCCGCCAGTCGTTAACCACGTTCCCACGGTCAATCCCCCAGTTCACCCTTACTCCAGTATCTCGTCTCGCTATCAGCCTCCGACTAATTGAAACTTTGGTGCTCCTGACAAATGCCCTGACACTGCTTACTGGAGTACGGCCCCCATCTATGATATCGAACAGTCCAAGCAGGTATTTGACTGGGTTCTTCAAACCAAGCTTACCGTCTCTGTCAGCGAACTCTGCTCCCTCTCTAACGACCTCCGGAATCAGTTCAGACATGCTGTTATGCCTAAACAAACCGTGCCTCCTAACGTCACTGCCTTCCAAGAATCCGCCGATATCATTGACAATGCTCTGCCCTTCTTTTCCCTAAACGACGCTCATGCTACCAACCCTCCGCTTTCCAACGCCACTTGAGCCCAAGTCACCTCAATTGACCCGGTGAAAGCGTACATCAAGTCGCTACCGCCGGGTGAGGAGCCGGTTACGTTAACGGTTGCTCAGGAATCTCAGTCTATCCGGTCCATCATGCTCTTGGTCAATAACCATGAAGAAATCAAGTGTATAGCGGATAGCGGCTCCCAGATCATCTCTATGTCTGCTGAAGTCGCTAACTATCTCGGTATCTCCTATGACCCTAGCATCATCCTGAATATGCAGAGCACTAATGGTACTATGGACAAATCACTCGGTCTAGCTCGTAACGTCCCTTGCACTGTTGGCGGTATCACCCTGTACCTTCAGATCCACGTCCTACGCTCGCCCGCTTATGACATCCTGCTCAGTTGCCCCTTCGATGTCTTGACTAAGAGTACCGTCGATACCCTTAGCGAAACGGAAACCACAATAACAATAACGGACCCCAATACCGGCCTTCGTCGCACCATCCCTATGTTTCCCTGCGGACAGCACAAGCAACAGAAGGTTCAGCCCAAGTATAGCGCCGGACCGCCCCGTTGCTTTTGCCACCATCCCCACAGTTAGCAACTCTGAGGAAGACTTAGCGGTCATCCTCAACTACGACCACCAAAAGCACTCTGTTATAGTGCAATCGCATACCCCGCTCGATTCCGAAATACTAGAAAACCCAAAAACAGTTTCCGACAATCTCTCTCTTGCCTATCTATATGCGACTGCTAGCGACCTTTCCGAGACCGTTATCTTGCCGCGCTCTTATTTCATTTCCCCTAGTCTCTCCGATCCCTCTATTCTTGGCCAAGCATCTGGAATGCTCGATACCATCTCAGCCCCTGTTTATGTTAACGTCCCCTTCCCAGCCGTTTATGCCGCCGCCGAGCCAAAACGCAAGGGAGTCCAAGTCAAGAAGAAATACAAGCCAGTCGCGTTGAAGACCAAGCCCGTCGCTAGCCATGTTAGCAAAGACTTTTGAATCGAACGACATATCCTTGGCGACCCCTTAGCAAACATACCCAAGCTCGATCCTAATCCCCTTCCTTTCTTACCAACTCCCCGCTTTACCAACGACTGCAAAGCGACCTTTGTTAAGGAACACGATACCGGCTTTCTTACCCAGGATGAGCTTAACGTACTCGTGGATCTTGTCGCTAAGCAACAAAACGTGTTTGCTTGGGAAGACTCCGAACGAGGTAGCCTTTGACCCGACTTCTTTCCCCCTGTCTGCATACCAACCATCCCTCACGTTCCTTGGGTTCAGCACAACCAACCGATACTGCCAGGCCTCAAAAAGGAAATCTGCAAAATCATCCGTAGCAAGATCCGAGCAGGCGTTTACAAACCTTCGAACTCTGCTTACCGGTCCCGCTGGTTCTGTGTCTTGAAGAAAAATGGTAAACTTCGTCTAGTCCACAGTCTTGAGCTGTTAAACCAAGTCACAATCTGCCACTCTGGCGTTCCCCCTTTCCCCAACCACGTTGCCGAATCCTTCGCTGGCCACATTTGCAGCGCTACCCTCGATCTCTACGTTGGCTACGACGAGCGCCTTATCGATCCTGCCTCCCGTGACTTAACGACTTTCCAGACACCGTTTGGCGCCCTCCATCTAGTAACGCTCCCTATGGGATGGACTAACGCTGTGCCCATCTTCCACAACGACGTCACCCACATCCTCCAGCCCAAGATCCCCCATAACGCCCTCAGCTTCATTGACAACATTGGCGTTAAAGGCCTGAAGGACTGGAAACTCGTTAACGGCTCACCCGCTAAGCATCCCAACAATCCCAACATTTGTCTAGCGCTTTGGGAGTTCTTTGAACTCCTGAACCGTGTCCTTCAGCGCATGAAGTACTGCGGTGGCACTTTCTCCGGTCATAAGCTAGTTCTTTGCGCGCCAACCTTTAAGATCCTCAGCCACGTTTGCACTCCTACTGGCCGAGTTCCTGACAAAAACCGTTTAGCGCTATTGGACTGCTGGGGCCCTTGCCAGTCGCTAACTGAAGTCTGCGCCTTCCTAGGTACCGTTGGCATCCTCCGGATGTTTGTTAAGAACTTCGCCCATTGCGCTCATCACCTAACGAAGCTCACCCGTACTGGCGTTCCCTTCAAATTCAGACCCAATCAGCTTAACGCCCAGGAAGACCTCATCAAAGCCTTACACGACGCTAAACCCCTCGTTCCCATCAACTATGAATCCGACGATCCTGTGATCTTAGCGGTCGACACCTCCTACATAGCAGTCGGTTTCTACCTTTGCCAGTGCACTACCGACAATTGCAAGCAACATCACTATAACCGTTTTGGTTCCATCACCCTTAACAAATGCGAAGCTCGCTTCAGTCAACCCAAGCTCGAGCTTTACGGTTTGTACAGAGCCTTGCAGGCGCTATGCATGTACCTCCTAAGCGTTAGGAACCTTATCATCGAAGTTGACGCCCATTACATTAAAGGTATGCTGCAGAACCCTGACATTCAGCCCTCAGCTAGTATGAACTGCTGGATCATGGCTATCCTTATGTTCCACTTCGAGCTTGTACACATTAAAGGAACCTTCCACAGACCCGACGGACTTTTGCGACAACTGTTACAGCCTACCGACCCTCCCCCAGACGATACCGACAATGACATCTTCGAAGATTGGATCGATCATATGCACGGATTCATGCACCATGTTCAGTTACCGACCGCCCTCGCCCATTCCACCTCTACCGTCCCTCATTTACCCCTGCTTGCCCATTACCGTCCAACTCTAACAACATTTGCTAACGACACTGCTCCTCTTACCAAAGTCTCAATTCCGCCCGTTACCGACCCCCTCTCCTACGACAACGTCCCTCGCTCCCCCAAGGCCCTTGCTGGCAACAAAAGAGTTCAACTCGTCTGGCAGTGGCTTACCAACTTCAAGCGACCACCAGGCCTTAACAACAAAGCCCTCGCTACCTTCCTTCGCTACGCTAGTGGCTTCTTCCTTGCTAACGGCAAGCTTTGGCGATGCAATCGTAATGGTGAGCACAAGCTCTTCATAGCGCCTGACTCACGACTTTGCATCCTGCACGCTATGCACAACAACCTCGGACATCGCGGTCTGTTTGCTACGAGAGCTGCCCTGCTAGAGCGCTTTTGGTGGCCACAGGTAGCGGCCGATATCGTTTGGTACATTCGCTCGTGCCACATTTGCCAAGTCCACCAGACGACCAAAGTCCTCATACTGCCTACCATCGCTACCCCCGCCGCCTTATTCAGCAAAATCTATATCGACACCATGTTCATGCCGCATTAAAACAAGTTCAAGTATATCATCCAAGGATGCTGTTTGCTAGTCCATTACCCCGAATTCTGCATGCTCGCTTGCAAAAATACTGACGCTATCGCTAAGTGGCTATTCAAAGACATCATCTGCTGCTGGGGCACCCTTAACGAAATCGTTACCAATAACGGTCCCCCCATCATTAAAGCCGTCGCTTACCTCGCCAAGAAGTACCACATCAACCACATTTGCATATCCAGTTACAACAAACGCGCTAACGGTATCGCCGAACAACCTCACTTTGACGTTCGACAAGCCCTCTTCAAAGCCGTTAACGGAGACCAGTCCAAGTGGAGCTCAGCCGCTTACTCTGTCTTCTGGTCAGAACGCATTACTGTCCGCCGCCGCATGGGTTGCTCCCCTTACTACACCGCTACCGGTACTCATCCCCTATTCCCCGCCAACATCATAGAAGCGACCTACCTCCAGCCACCTCCCAATTCCCTGTTAACGACTACTGACCTCATTGCTCAACGCGCTATCGACCTCCAATGCAGACAAGCCGATCTCGACCATTTACACGATACAGTTCTTACCGCCTGTTGGTTAGCAGCTCTCCATTTCGAACAAGAGCACGCCGCTACCATTTGAGACTACGACTTCAAGCAAGGAGACCTAGTATTGATGAGGAATACATGCATTGAAGTCACACATAACAAGAAGATGCGACCTCAATACTTAGGACCGCTAGTGGTAATCTCACGTAACCGTGGAGGCGCTTACATTCTCTGCGAACTAGATGGATCCGTACTCCACCAACCGGTAGCCACCTTTTGTTTAGTCCCCTATTTCGCCTGCGAACACATCCCTCTCCCTACCGACGCCTTCGACATCGATACCGACCGCCTAAGAATGTTAGAAGAAACTGACTTACTCGATGATGAAGACTCCCCTAATCTCAACGAATCATTGGACAATGCCGCCGAAGAAGATTAGAAAACACCATTTCCACCATCCACCCCACTCACCGTTAAAATCCCCGAAAAACCTTAATGGCTCTCGATAAGCCTTTATTTCTATTTGTTTTGTTTCCGTTTTCATCTTTACTTACTCCGTTCCTATTCATCATAGACTCTTTCTACCTACGCTTGCCGACATACACGCACAACCGTTAAGCCCTCTACTTATCCTTTTTTTAACCTGTCACCACCGTTCCCCATTTGCCTTTCATTAAAACGCAGTCGTTAAGCAACCTTGCGCAAATGCCATGATGATTAAACTGAGCATTTATCTTTTCCACCGTTTATTTTTCTTTTGTTTCTTTTGCTTCAATTTTTCACTCCGCCTTTTGTTAAGACGCAGTTGTTAAGCGACATTGCGCAAGCGCCATGATGATCTACTGAGCATTTATCTTATTCTTCAAACCGATTATTCCCCTTTTGCTATCCATTTCACATCTTACCAGTCGACCTGTACTCCAAGAAAATTGTTTATTTAAAAAAAAAAAAAAAAAAGACCCCTTAAGGGGGTCAGTCTCCAAAAGCAATGAGACAAAACTAAAAAGTTTTTTTTTTCTAGGGCGCAGCAGAGGGGAGGTCATCATCTGAAGGCAGCTCCGTATCCCCCGACTTCCCCCAGAACTCCTCCGTCACCCCCGCTTCTGCCTGCCATCTGATGAAGGTGTTGCAATTGTCTTGATAGCGTGCCAGTGCGCTCCGCGCCCTCACCAGCAGCCAGTAGCAAGCTCTTGCTGCTCGCAAGTCATCCTCTGCCACCTGCATCTCTCTCCCCATCAGCCGCCCAACCTCTGCCGCTCTTGCCCGATACCGCTCCAAGTCCACTCTAGGGTCAAATGGGAACAGGACCGGTAGGTCCTCCCCCAGCCACTCGATCTCCTCCTCCTCGATAGTCAGTCGAGGAGGAGCCCCGAACCTCTCCACCTAGCGAATTCCATTAGCATTACCGGCCGACCGCTAAAGAAAGAATGAACTCACCAAGTCCCTCGCCTCCGCTTCACCTGTCTCGTCCCCCACCCCCATCTCTGCCGCTAATCCCACCAGCTCAGCTGCCGGCTCCACCTCCTCTGTTACCGTCGCCCTCTCCACAGTAGGAGTCACCTCACGCACGCCTCCAACCGAACCCTCTTCATCAGACTCCAAATGGCGCCGTTTAGAGCTCCTAGCTGGCATCGGTACCTCCTTGTCGCTTGACTCCACGACCGACCGGCTCCGTACTGGCCTTTTCCCCTTATCCTTGCCCTCCCCATCACCGGCCCCTTCCTGACACGTCGGTAAACTTAGCATCATCTTCTTTACCGCAATGGCCTTGCCGGCCACATCGAGCTCGTGCTGCCCCTCCAAATACCGTCTTGCCACCCGTACCAAAGCAGCCGCCTCTGCCTTCTTCCCCTTGTGACCTCTGCAGCCACCCCTCAACGACTTCCCCCGTACCGAACAACCCTTGCTAACCTCATTGCACCGGTAACAAGGCAGGTTGCCAGTCGGGTACCAGCAGCCTTCTGGGTTGTTCAGGGCCCAGCAACCATTGCACTACCGCAAGAACCATTAGCCAAAGCCGTTAAGGGATGACAGAGCAAGACTTACCGCCCCAACACGCTCCCAAAACGCTGCCCTTGCTGCAGGAGCCACTAGTTTCCTCTCCTTCCTTCAACCGACCAGTTCCCCTGCACCTACTCCCGTATCCAGAACTGACGAGGGCAACCGCCCATGCAGCAACCTCTTTAGCTCCTGGTTGTTAAACAACTCGGGAACTGCTATCTCCTCATCGCTCCCTTTGTCCTTCTCATCCTTGGCGGCCCGCTCCTTGCCCTTCAGTGTACCCTGCTAACGGTTGTCATTAGTATCTTAACGGCCACAACAAAGAAAGCAGAGAACTTACCTTTGGCACTGTCATCGTCCTTGTCTGCACTCTCGCCTCCGTTGCCAGCCTGGGAGTCTTTGGAGTCTGCGGCAACGCTGGCGACTCCACTCCAGCGCTACCAGCAGCCCCACCCTGCCGACTCAAGCCCTCCTTGCGGTCCTCCCTCGTCCTCGTAACAGCCGCCGCCATCGGATCCTTTGGCGGGTGCTGGAAAAAGAACTGCTCGTCAAAAGACAGTTCTGAGAATAACTAGAAGATACCTTAACAATGCCACTAAGTCAATAGTGGCCCCGTTAGCGCTTACCATCATGGGCACCTCCACGATCTCCTCCGCCTCCATCTCTCCCGCTGGCCGCTCACCCTTAACACAAGCGTTAGCCTACCGACAGAGACGTTAACAAACAAAAAGACTTACAAAATGTTGATCAAATGGCCTCATCCAGGCCTCCTGTTGGTACTTGACGTATAACGCCTTGCACTCATCCCCTACCGCCTCTTGTTCGGGCCACGTAATACCGCTCCCACCAGCCGACTCAAACCAGTGCAGGTACGTCGACAGGATCAACGTAGCGGCTGACTGTGGATTTGTCGTGAGAAGCGCGCGCCCCATCCCGAGCACCTTGGGCGCCTTCTCGAGAAAGTCTTGCATGGCCACGAATCGCGCAAAGGTGGTAGAGTAGTTGAAGAATGCCGGAGTCAACATAGTAATACTGGAACGACGAAGTCCAAAGGACCGCTGGAGTTTATTTATGATCTTTTGGTATGGCGCATGGACCAAGACCCCCCGCACGGACCACGCTTAACGATCACAAGACTTTGAGGATTTTTCCTTTGACTGGGGACAGTCAGTTTTTCAGTTAAGGGGAGATGATATGCCCCGGTCAGCGCTGGCTGCCCGACACCGACAAGTCAAACCAAGCACGTGACCTCAGCACGTGACTGCTACCGACTGACCGCTAACGACACCAACCGCTACCGACCTTTCCCTTAATGACCCAGCCGACCTTGCGACAATCCAGGCCCCCCTCTACAGCCCTCGACAGGCATTATCACATGCAACCGCTATGCTTACTATCTATTACCGGTTTCCCCTTTTATTGCCTTACTCCCAACATACATTATCACATTATCACATGCAACCGCTACGCTTACTACCTATTACCGGATTCCCCTTTTATCTATCGTCTTACTTACCTATAAATACTGCCCTGTCAGTAGCTAAAACATCGAATTGTACCAGAGTCTAGTCCCCACTTCAGACTATGCTTGAGATCTCATTCACACTCTTGCTTTGTTAATGGCTGATTTGGGATTACCCAGTCCAGTCTCCTTCGCTCCTCGCGCTCAGCCCAACAGTATTGTTGGACTAGCACTCGTCGCCTTCGTTAAGCACCATATGGGTGCCCTTCCTTTGCTTTCATCAAGCACCATATGGGTGCCCTCATTTCACCTTCGTTAAACGCTAGCACTTATGGCTAGCAGCTCGTATATTTCTGTTAACTCTTCCGTTATTCCTTAACAACCGTTTGGGTCTTGACAGATTTCTCACTTAGTGACGATTCAGCGCAGACACTAGTGGCCACACCGTTAACTCTTACCGCTCTCCCACACTTCCTTACCGACTCCGACCCCACTTCTCCTTACCGGGTTTCTGGGACTTTGCTTGACTCCTCTCACACACACCTGTAACGCTACTACTTGCTAAGCTATCCCTATCTAGCTGGTCTTGTTGGTTGTTTCCTGCATGGCAGCTAGGCGGCAAGTTGGCGCATCAGCGTTATATGCCCAATACCAAGAGGAGGCCTGGATGAGGCCATTCAACAAACATTTTATAAGTTTTTTGCTTGTTAATGGCTTTGTCAGTATGCTAATGCTTTCATTAAGGGTGAGCAGCCAGCAGGAGCAATGGAGGAGGATGTGACCGTGGAGCCAATGGTGGTAAGTATTAACAGTGTCGCCATGGACTTAGTGGCGTTGTTAAGGTATTCTTAGTTGTTCAACAAACTTTCTTTTGACGAGCAATTCTTCTTTCAGCACCCTTCCAAGAATTCACTGGCATTGGCCAGTACAAGGACAAGGGAGGACCGCAGGAAGGGTTTGAGTTGGCAGGGTGGAGCTGCTGGTAACACTGGAGCGGAGTTGCCAGTGTTACTGCAGACTCCAAAGACTCCAACCCAAGGGGCCAGAACGAGGCCAAGGATGATGACAATTCCCAAGGTGAGTTCTGAACTTTGTTTTAGTTGGTAAGATATTAACAGCTAGCACTAGCAGCAATTGCTGAAAGGCAAGGAGCATGCGGACAAGGATAACAATGAAGAGGAAGTGGTAAGCAACTTTTTGATATTGTTTTGGCTAAGCGTTAATGTCTTCCTTAGACTCCTTTGAGGAAAAGCAAGGGCAAGCAGAGGGCCAAAGCGGGCAACAAGGAAAGCAATGAGGAGGTAAGATTTTTTATTGTTAATGGTATTTGCTATGCTAACAGTTCCTGTTCAAAGTTTGTGCCGCCCACCTCTTTTGATGACCAGGAGCTGAGGAGGTTGCTGTGTGGGCGCTTGTCCTTGACAGTTCTGGATATAGGTGCGGGCGCAGGTGGGCAGGTTGGCAGGAAAGGGAGGAAGTTGGTGGCTCCTGCTACAAGGGCAGCATTTCAAGAACAACCCAGGGCAGTAGAAGTTTCTTTGCCTTTCAGCGGTTCTTCACTAATGGTTGTACCGGTAGTGCAATGGTTGCTGGGTCATTCACAACCCAGAAGGATGTTGGTACCCTACTGGTACCTTCCCCTGCTACCAGTGCAACAAGGTGAGCAAGGGGTGCTTGGCACATGGCCAATTGTTACAGGGTCACTGTAGGGGCCATAAAGGAAAGAAGGTGAAGGACGCCGCCTTGGTTAAGGCAGTGAGGAAGTACCTGGAAGAGCAGCAGGAGCTCAACATGGCCAGTAAGGCCATAGCAGTTAAAAAAGGACATTGTTAAGCCTACCAATGTGCCAGGAGGAGGTTGGTGACAGGGAGGGCAAAGACAAGGGAAAGGAGCCATTAAGGAGCAAGGGCCCCAAGAGCTGCTCAGTAGTGGATTTGAGCAAGGATGAGGAAATACTGACGCCCACAAAGAGTTCTAAACAGTGGCAGGTGGAGTCCAACAAAGAGGAGGGTCTGGCCAAGGGATTGCAAGCAGTGACCCCTCCTGAGGAGAGAGCGGCAGTGGCAAAGAGAGGATCTGCCAGTCCCGTTCCCATTTGATCCTTGCAGCAACCTGGAATAGTATCAAGCAAGAGCAGTGGAGGTTGGTTGATTGATGGGGATGGAACTGGCGGCGGTGAAAAATGACTTGCGTGTGGCACAAGCTCATTTTCATTTGTTGGCAAGGACATGAAGCACATTGTCGCACTACCAGGATGACTGCGACACTTTCATCGCATGGCAGTCTGAGGTAGGTGTGACAGAGGAGTAATGAGGAAAGTTGGGGGATGGAGAGCTGCCCTCAGATGACAACCTTCCTCCCGCTGCACCCTAAAAATTAATTTTATTTTTAATTTTATGTTTTATCATTGTTGCAGACTGACCTTCTTAAGGGGTCTTTTTAAATAACACTTTTTCTTGAAGTCTAGCACAACTGCTAAGATAGTGGTCTGAGAAAGTGTGAACAGAAATGAACAAAGGGGCAAAGCAAAAGAAATAAACAGGTAAAAGGGGTAAATGCTCAGTAGATCATCATGGCGCTTGTGCAACGTCACTTAACAACTGCGTCTTAATGAAAGGCAAATAGGGAACAGTGGTGACAAGTTAAGAAAAGATAAATAAGGGGCTTAGTGGTAAACAGTTTGTCATGGAAATGTAGGTAGAAAGGATGTCTATGACAATAAGAAAAAAGTGTAAGTAAAGATGACAAGAGAAACAGAGCAATAGAAATGAGGGCTTATCAAAAAGCCATTAAGGTTTTTTGGGTTTTTAACAGTGAGTGGGAGTAGGTGATGTCAAATGGTGAGTGGGGGTAGGTGGTGTCAAACGGTGCTTTTCTAGTCTTCTTCAATGGTATTGTCCAATGGTTCATCATGATCATTGAGGGAGTCTTCATCGTCTAGTAGGTTGGTTTCCTCTAGCATTCTTAAATGGTCAGTGTCAATATCGAAGGCGTCAGTAGGAAGAGGGATGTGTTTGCAGGCAAAATAAGGAACTAAACAAAAAGCGGCTACTGGTTGGTGGTGTAAGGGGACATCCCTTCCTGAGCCTATACATTCCCTCTCCTTCCATACATCCATCCTCCCCTTCCCTTTCCTTTTCCTTTTTCCCCTTCTTTCTGTCTCCATTCCTTCATACATTGTCTGTTATATATTGTCTGCTTTTCTGGTCACATGACCAGTCCACTCTCTGGCAATGTCCGAGTTTTTGATTAGGTAACTCTTTACCAATCAACTCTCTGGCAATGTCCGAGTTTTTCATCTTTTATTCCCACACACCTTTTTCAGTGGCTTATGTGTACTATATAGTCAATTCCCACGCTTCTGGGGCCCCAGAAGCGTCCACATCCTGGCATAGGGATTCCTCAGACTTATTCTCTTTGGATATCCCTCTGCCAGGTGAGTAGCTAGCCCTGTACACTGTAGCCACTTGCTAATACATCTTTGGATATCCCTCTGCCAGTTGTATGAGTTCCACAGCTCTCTGAGGTTGCCCTTACAGGTGGAGTATGGATCCATCCAGTTCACAGAGAATATAAGCACCTCCTCAGTTACGCAAGATTACTACTAGTGGTCCTAGGTATTGAGGTCACATCTTCTTGTTATGGGTGACTTCAATTTGTGTATTCCTCATCAATACTAGGTCTTCTTGCTTGAAGTCATAGTCTCAAATTGTAGCGGCATGTTCTTGTTCAAAACAAATAGCAGCTAAACAGCAGGTGGTAAGAACAATGTTGTGTAAACAGTTGAGATCAGCTTGTCTGTGTTGGAGGTCCATGGTGCATCAGGTGATGAGGTCGGTAGTTGTTAACAAGGAATTGGGAGGTGGCTGGAGATCGGTTGCTTCTACGATGTCAGCTGGGAACAAGGGATGGGTACCAGTAGCGGTGTAGTAAAAGGAGCAGCCCATGCATTGGCAGACAGTAACGTGTTCTGACCAGAAGACAGAGTAAGCAGCTGAGCTTCACTTGGACTGGTCTCTGTTAATGGCTTTGAAGAGGGCTTGTCTAACATTGAAGTGGGGTTGTTCAGCAATACCATTAGCACGTTTGTTGTAACTGGATATGCAAATGTGGTTGAGGTGATACTTCTTGGCAAGGTAAGCAATGGCTTTGATGATGGGAGGGCCATTATTGGTAACAATTTTGTTAAGGGTGCCCCAGCAACAGATGATGTCTTCAAAGAGCCACTTAACAATGGCTTTGATATTTTTGTGAATGAGCATGCAGAATTTGAGGTAATGGATTAACAAACAGCAGCCTTGGATGATATACTTGAACTTGATGGAGGGCAGCATGAACATTGTGTCAATATAGATCTTGCTGAAGAGAGCGGCGGGGGTAGCAATGGGGGTAGTGGCGGTAGCCGGTATAAGGACTTTGGTCATTTGGTGGACTTGGCAAATGTGGCATGAACAGATGTACCAAATGATATTGGCTGCTACCTGGGGCCACCAAAAGTGCTCCAACAGGGCAGCTCTCATGGCAAATAGACTGCAATGTCCAAGGTTGTCATGCATAGTGTGTAGAATGTGAAGTCGTGAGTTGGCTGGTATGAAGAGCTTGTGTTTGCCACTATGGCTTCATTGCCAGAGTTTACCGTTAGCAAGGAAGAAGCCACTAGTGTAGCAAAGGAAGGTAGCAAGGGCTTTGTTGTTAAGGCCTGGCAGTTGCTTGAAGTTGGTAAGCCATTGCTTAATGAGTTGGACTCTTTGGTTGCCAGCAAGGGCCTTGGGGGAGTGTGGGATGTTGTTGTAGGATAGGGGATCAGTAATGGCTGGGGCCAGGACTTTTGAAAGGGAAGCGGTATCATTAACAAATGTCGCTAAAGTCGGGAGGTAATGGGCAAATGGGGGTAAACAAAGGGTGGTAGATGTGGAGCAGGCGAGGGCAGTTGGTAACTGGACATGGCGCATGAATCCATGCATATGATTGACTCAGTCTTCAAAGACTTCATTGTTTGTATTGTCTAGGGGAGAGTTGGTAGGCTGTAATGGTTGTCACAAAAGTCCATTGGGTCCATGGAAAGTTCCTTTAACATGTATGAGCTCAAAGTGGAACATAAGGATATCCATGATCCAATGATTCATACTAGTGGAGGGCTGTATGTTGGAGTTCTGCAGCATACCTTCAATGTAGTGCACATTGACTTCAATAATAAGATTCCTAACGCCTAGGAGGTACATACATAGCACCTGCAAAGCCCAGTACAAACTGTAAAGCTTGAGCTTAGGCTGACTGAAGTGGGTTTTGCATTTGTTAAGAGTGATGGAACCAAAGCAATTATAGTGACATTGTTTGTGGTTGTTGGTAGTGCACTGAAAAAGGTAGAACCCAACCACTATGTAGGAGGTGTTGACTGCTAAGATAACAGAGTTGTCAGATTTGTAGTCGATAGGAACAAGGGGTTTGGCATTGTGCAAGGCCTTAACAAGGTCTTTCTGGGCATTAAGCTGGTCCAGTCCAAACTCAAAGGGGACTCCAGTGTGGGTGAGCTTTGTTAGGTGATGAGCATAATGGGCAAAGTTCTTAACAAACATTCAAAGGACTCCAATGGTGCCTAGGAAAGCATGGACTTTGATTAATGACTGGCATAGGCCCCAATGGTCCAATAGTGCTAAACAGTTTTTGTCAGGGACTCGACCGTTAGGGGTACACACGTGGCCAAGGATCTTGAAGGTAGGTGTGCAAAGGACTAGCTTATGACCAGAGAAGGTACCACTGCAGTACTTCATCCGTTAAAGGACATGGTTCAAGAGTCCAAAGAACTCCCAAAGCACTAAACGAATGTTGGGGTTGTCAGGATGCTTAGCGAGTGTGCCATTAACAAGTTTCCAGTCCTTCAGGCCTTTAATGCCAACGTCGTTGATGAAGCTGAGAGCGTTATGGGGGATCTCAGGCTGGAGGATGTAGGTGACATTGTCATGGAAGATAGGCATGGCATTAGTCTATCCCATTGGTAGTGTTACTAAATGGAGGGCACCAAATGGTGTCTGGAAAGTTGTTAAGTCATGGGAAGTGGGATTGATAACATGCTCGTTGTAGCCAATGTAGAGGTCAAGAGTAGTGCCACAAATGCAGCCAGCAAAGGACTCAGCAACATGGTCAGGAAAAGAGGGAACTCCAGAGTGGCAGATTGTGACTTGGTTTAATGGTTCAAAACTGTGGACTAGGCAAAGTTTACCATTTTTCTTCAAGACACAGAACCAACAGAAGCAGTAAGCAAAGTTTGAAGGTTCATAAATGCTGGCTTGGGATCTTGCTATGGATGATTTTGCAGATTTCTTTCTCAAGGCCTAGTGATATCAGTCAGTTATGCTGGACCCAAGGGACATGAGGGATTGTTGGTATGCGAATGGGAGGGAAAAAGTCGAGTCATAGGCTACTTCTTTTGGGGTCTTCCCAAGCAAAAGCATTTTGTTGCTTAGTGACAAGGTCCACAAGTACATCAAGCTCATCTTGGGTAAGAAAGCCGGTATTGTGTTCCTTAACAAATGTTGCTTTGCATGCAGTCTTTGGTAAAGCAGGTTGTCAGTATGTAGGGAGGAGGATTAGGGTCAAGCTTGGGCATGTTTGCTAAGGAATTGCCAAGGATGTGTTGTTCAATTCAAAAGTCTTTGCTAACCTGGCTAATGACATTCTTGGTCTTCAACATGACTGGCTTGTATTTCTTCTTGACTTGGACTCCTTTGTGTTTTGGCTTGGCATTGGCATAAATGGCTGGGAAAGGGACATTAACGTAGATGGGGGCTGAGGGGGTATCAAGCATTCCAGATGCTTGGCCAAGAATTGAGGGATAGTGTAAGGGTGACCTCAGAGAGCTGTGGAACTCACACAACTGGCAGAGGGATATCCAAAAATGTATTAGCAAGTGGCTACAGTGTACAGGGCTAGCTACTCACCTGGCAGGGGGATATCCAAAGAGAATAAGTCTGAGGAGTCCCTATGCCAGGATGTGGACGCTTCTGGGGCCCCAGAAGCGTGGGAATCAACTGTATAGTACACATAAGCCACTGAAAAAGGAGTGTGGGAATAAAAGATGAAAAACTCGGACATTGCCAGAGAATGGATTGGTAATGTCCATCAGGTGACTCTGGCAAGTCAGGTGGTCAGAAAAGGGTCAGATGACCAGGAAGAGATCAGACAACCTTGAGAACAATGTCAGGTGATCAGAAATGCAGACACAATATGTACAGAGAATATCTAAAGAGGAGAAGAAGAGAAAAGGAAGGGGAGAAAGGAAAGGAAACAGGAGAAAGGAGACAAGAGGGAATGGGCTCAAGAAGGGATGTCCCCTTACAAAAACTCTCTTCCAATCTTCCACTGTCCAATTTTCATAATACTGAGCAGACTTGAGCCAGTTTGTATAATGAGCAGCTTTAAGCATAGGAACTTTTTTCTTTGTTGCTAAGCAAAAACCTGCCTCCTTCAATGCATTTCTGACTGTCTGAGGATTACTAGGATTGGATATGACAGAATTTACAAACTGTGTGGCTTGAACAGCATTATCCAGCTTTTCAATAGTAATTTGACAAATAATAGACTGTTTATCATATGCTGTAAGCTTAAAAGGATGAACTTCAGGATGATTCTCTTTGTTGCTCTTCAGTTCTTTGCTAAACCTCTCTACATTACCCTTTTCCAGGCCAGTTTTTGCTTGGATTTGATGCTGAAAATACTCCTCATTGAGAAGAGAAGCAACAAAAGAGCAATTGGCAGCAGAAATGGGTTGCATAATGGTGGTAAATTGTCAAGAAGGTGATTGACTAAAGTTGAACATGTCAAATTGATACCAACAAGGTCACATGACATTGTTTATATTTCTCACAAGGTGTCTCCATCTTTGACTGCTAAAAAGTGTTGAGAAAATATGAAAATTAGAGTGTCTTGCTAAAGGGTATTCTTTGCATCAGATTGAGGCTAAAACTGATCTAGGAAAGTCTACTATTAGGACAATTGGTAGAAAGTTGGAGGTGGACAAGGAAAACCATTCTAGAAGCCATCCTGCCAAACTTCCTCCACATAATAAACAGGCTATTATATATTATATGACAAATTTCAACTGGAAGACTTGATACAGCTGTTCAAGCCACTAATTTTATCAACAACATCATTTCCAACCCTGTCTCTCCTCAGACTGTCTGGAATGTACTAGAGGAAGTAGGGTATCAGTCTGATACAAAGAGGAAAGTTCTTATGCTCAAAGCTAGACATTAGCAACTATAACTTAAATGGGCTCAAGAGCATCAGAACTGGACTATGGAGGACTAGAAAAGGGTGTTATGGACAGATAAGACAAAGATCAACAGGATTGGGTCAGATGGGAAGCAGTATGTGTGAATGCTACAAGGAGAATGCATTTCAGACCAGACAACTACACCTACTGTGAAGCATAGAGGGAATAATCTCATGGTATGAGGCTGAATAGGTTGGAATGGGGTAGGAAAGCTCATACAGGTGGTAGGGATCATGAATGCTGAGCAGTACTGTGAAATTTTAGATGATGGAGCAAAGGAGAGCTTTTAGAAGTTCAAGATGAAGGAGGGTGCCCACTATTTTTAATAGGACAATGACTTAAAACACAACTCCAAGAGGGCTAACAAGTAGTTTGAAGACAATAACTTTGATGTCCTTTGGTGGCCAGCCCAATTCCCTGATCTCAACCCTATTGAACACCTCTGGGAGTACCTCAAGGAGCAGCTTAGACAGTATAAAACACCTCCTCATGGTGTGCATGAATTGTGTTAGAGGGTTGCAAAGGAGTGGGATGAAATACCACTAGAAGTATGCCAATCCATCAGTTTTGATTCAAATTACATAAGCTTAGATGTGATCTGTAGCTCCAATGCCATAGTATTTTACATGATTTAACCAGAATTTTAGGTACTTCCAATCTTCCATACCAATATCATCTTTCAAAAAGTTTGAAAGTTTTTTGAGCCACTGTATCTTCAGGTGTAAATGCAGTTGAATCTACTTGGGCTAGTTTGCTGGGAGTATTGTCCTTCATGAAATTGTATGTCTTGCAAATTGATCTTGCCATTTCTGAGATCTTCAAGCTTAAAATCTTTTGTTTTCTCAAATCATCAGCTCAACATTTGTATATGTACTGCTTGAAAATCTGAATCTGCATTGCCTGTCCTCTTTTGAATGTGGGCCCATCCCAGCAATCAAAAATTCACAAATGCAAAACATCTGGTTTATGCTTTGAATTAAACCATTTGGCATATAATGGATTTTTCCTTGTAAAGCCAAAGTATGAGTGATGGAGCAGATATAGACCATATACATGAAGGCTTCTTCCCAGTGGCAAACATCCAGCTTTGCTCCATGTAACATACTGCAAGTCAGTTCACCTGGCATAAGTCAGACCAATCATTGGATTCTGCTATGCTAGTATGAAGTAAGGCAAGAGTTGCCTTACAAAGACATGTAAATATCTATATATAGGCCATGTTTTGAATATAGCAGGTAGCTAATACAATAGGTAAGATGTATTATATGATCAATAGTATTATATCTGAACTGTCTGAGTAAATATTAAAGTAACAGTACCAGTCCATTACAGAACTCCTGCACCCAGTCCTTGACCTTATACTTGGCAAATATCTCCTGGCACTCCTTTCTCCACAGCCTTCCTCTCAGACCACACTAGACTGCTATTGATATGACTAGACTGCTACTGATATGACTAGACTGCTACTGATATGACTAGACTGCTACTGATATGACTAGACTGCTACTGATATGACTCTATGTCTAAAGTCATAAGTCCTGGTTAAAACAAACCATACTATGTGCTGAAAACTGTAAGCATAACAAGCAGACAAATCCCCAGGAACCTAGAAAAACATGGAAACACCTAAATAATTCACATTGCTGAAGGGCTAATAAAATAATAGAGTATTCTGACAAGTAGGGGGACGAAAAATGGGCATTAAATATCGATTATTATTGCTGGAATGGTGGACATAGCAGATCTCTGCCAGATACCTCTAATCGAGAGATAATCAAAAAATCTGACATCTTACTCCATGGAATAAAAAGATAGGAAGGTCTAGAATATGAAATCATTGAAAGTAGGCAAAGAAGGAAAGAGGGGAACCATAGGAATAAGGTGGAATATTCCAGAACAGGGAGAAAGAATTTTAGGAATGATTCTGACTAGGGGAAAGACCCATGGGGAAGGATATTCAAAAGAAGAAGTTTCATTGTGCCACAGGAATGTTGGGATAGTGAATGATGAGCTGGGAGCAGTCTAAAATGAAGGGAAAACAATATGGAAAGACTTGGAAGCAGTGGGGAAGTTCTGAGTTCAAGAGAGTACTTGATATTTCAAAAACATATACTCTAGAAGACATAAGGGAAAAGGCTGGCTCAGGAAAAAGTCAGGACATCGGACTACATGGCAATATGAATGTTAGGAAGGAGGGCATTGGATGAATATGTTCCTAGCATGTTTCAAACAGCTGGAACAAGTACATTCATGTCCTTCCAAGAACATGAATGTTTTCCTGGAAGTGGAAAAACTCCGGAATGTGGTGACTCTAGGACTTGTCAGGCAAGCCCCAGAAGCATCAGAAGTCATGGAATATGAAGTGTTAGGTGGAAGGGACAGAATATCAGGTCCTGGGCAGGTGCAGACAGCAGGAAGGACCAATGTTATATTCCCTCATCAGAACATGAATGTTTCATGGAAATAACAGAACTCCGGAAATATGTCAAGAGTCTGTCATGTTCTATGCAGGAAGGGGTTAGCAATTGACTTATTGGTGATGGAACATGGTGGAGGGATGGAAAAATAGGCAATGTTTCAAGGGAATTCAATGGGAAAAGGAATACAATACTATACTTATAGAATTCTGAAGTCACATGGAAAGATGGTCTGTGCACCCAAGAGAACAGTATAAGTAGAGTAGAAATAGGTTAGAGTCAACAGGCAATTAGTGGATAAAGGCTTGGTGGTTCCCAGGGAGTGAATTGCTTAGGCTGCATTCCATTAAGAAACCTCTACTTTAGTTTTCAGACTTATAGTCAGGAAACTACTACATAACTTAAATACAAAAACTTGTCTCATTAGAACAGTTTAGTGTGATTTACTACCAAGCCCCAGAACTACAGTATTCTGCTTTAGCCAAGTACTACACTACCTGCAGTGTTGAACCAATGTAAGTAAGTCTTCATAATAGTGCAAGCTGCTACTGCCAGACTCATTACCAACTGTGCACAGGCCATGGCCAAAACCTTGATGAAGGTGAAGAAAGCATAGTTGTCAATGTTCTTCTCTTTGCTTTGGCAGCATTAGCTGACTTTGCCTTGTCTTTTCCTTTGTCCTTGGGCTTTTTCACCCACCAATCAGGTGCTTTATCTGCCATGCCTCCACCCTTCTCAAAACACTACAATTGCCACAGTGCCATTTATCCTTGCCTTTCTCCTTTGGCTTAGATTTTTACTTTACATCCCTTGATTTGCTTTTGACCTGGCATGAGCAGCTACCATAGCTTTGTGATGTTGGTTGATACTGCTTTCAATGGCAGTATTATTGGCCTCCTCATTGATGTGCCAAATGAGGTTCTGACTTAAGATGGGCTTTCCAATGATACAGGCATGAGCACAGTGAGTGTCATAAGGAGTGGTTTATATGTCAAGAAATAAGGATGTGTGGATGTAGCTGGAAAATGAGATGTTGGATAGGGAACAATCAATTTTAGCAAGTCATTCCTTGAAAATAACAAGATTGGTGAGATCATTGTGCATGCTGACTATTAAGAGTACGCTCCTGGTACGACGTCCATTCGAGTCTATCGGATGCAAGCTTTGGAACGGTGAGTTTCGTGGTTGAAACGTCGTAAGTATCTTCGGGTCCCATAACCTGTTGAACAGGGCCCGGCTACGGAAGGAACAAAATGACGAAGTGGCTTAGAGGTAGATAACCTCAATAATCAATGGAATATTGTGTATATACCTGTGAACAGAGTTAGATACTGATAAACACAAGTAACAGTAACGACAGTGAAGTGATATATGGACTTATATCATTGATTACTGAGGTGTTACGGAAAATGCGGACGGAAAACATACGAAGCGATTATGTAACCATTATGATGCATCGTATCCTCAACAGCTAAAGAACTGTCTTGACACATGGAAGCTTCCAATGTATCCTGCGGCATGTATTATCGGTGGCAATCTCCAACAAACTCTCGTTCTCCCAAACACCGGCATCGAGAGTACGCATTCAATTTCAGTTCTGTGATTTCTTTTCTTCTACCCAAGGTTGACCCCGAACAGCGACAGCTGGAAGTCTCAAAATCCAAGATAGAGAAAATCATTTGCCATTGCAGCTCCCTTCTTGGACTCGGAAACAACGACATAGGTGTTCCCTGCCCATTGTTTTGTCTCTAGATCTGTTCTCCGGGTTCTATTGTCTAGCGGCGGACTGTAGTCTTGTCCTATTGTTATCCGTTAGTAGCGTAAATAACGACGCGGTTTCTATGGAGAAAACTTCGTTACATTTAAGATGATTCAAGATGCACGCTAACACTTTACATCGATATCGACCATGCAGACTTACCTCCAGCAGAACATCAACGATATACAAGGATATCTGGCATCCCCACGTCTGTACTTCTCCTTATCGTTTATCATCTTGCATTCATAATATCTTATCAGGTCAAGACATGACGAAGTTTGGCTCCAACTCAGTCTTGACCGCCAGGACGCCATCAGGCCGCTCCGCACAGTTTAAAGATGTGATTGATCACGCATATATGCGTCTATGCCAAATCCTCAACGGAGACATCGAGCTCGTTACTCCTTGGCGGCCACGCACAGACAACCCTGACGTTGCAGAGCATCTCGGGAATCTTAGGATTCCGACTATCGATCGCAAACCATCCCTACTTCTCCATCGGCTCGGAGAACACTCCAAAGGATGTCCAGCTGCACTTGAAGAGCTCACTTCGCGGGCAAAGAGACTCAGGAGGATTTTCCATGGAGAAGGGTCAGAAGCTGGCCTCAAACATTCGTGAGTATGACCCTCCCGAAAAGTATGCAAGCTGACCTGTATGTGACATGTAGAGTGCTGTTCAATACTTCTGGGGCAGGCAAAACCAGGCTTATTCTGGAAGGCCTTTGCAAAGAATGGGGTTTCTACTTCACTTGCAGCAGAGGCGTTAGTGAATGTGGCTCAGCCGACCTTGACCGCGTGCTTGATCCGACTGATTATGGATATCTCAAGAAATGTGGGTTAATTGATCGTGTGCTCAATAAACAAAACATCGACTCGAATGAGTCAGGCGCACGAAGGTGCTTCTTGGCAGTTCTGGTCGCGCGCCTTATGGTCTTTCAAAGCTTATTAGCAGCGTACGAGGTTCAAGGGAAGAAAAGCCCACTCGCTGAGCTCAAGAGAATTTGGCTTTTCGTCCAGCTTGATAGTCGGCTCCTAGCACGGCCCAATTGTCCCGATCTATTACTGGAGCTGACTACTCTTCTCTGTCATATCCCTGATGGTCCTGACTTAAGTGGGGTCAACATTATCTTGGAAGAATGTAGATGGTTCCTCAAGACTCTAATTCCCACGTCATCGCCGCATGACGATTGTCATATATTCTGTGTTATAGACGAAGTTCAGAGCGCTAGTGATCTGTTTCCGGATGCCTTTCGCGGTGGCAAAACTAATTCGGAACGTCGACCTGCCTTGCGCGAGTTGCTGAAGGTTCGGTCCATGGGCATGCGCTTCGTAATCACAGGAACATCTTTGAATATTCAACATATACAATGTGCCATTTCTTCAACTGTGGGGAAGTTCGCTGGACAGCTCGACGGTGCAGTCACTGGTACTGGTTCATTTATTGACAAAGACGAGCAGATCGACAATTACCTGAATTATTACCTTCCGTCATGGTATTTAATGAGTGCTAGCGGGCAAGAACTTTCCAGGCGTGCCAAATATTGGCTCGTTGGGCGGTACGTGGCCTTATATCATGCGACACGACCTCTATTTTGATCCCTAATATAAACAGTCCACGATTCATTGCATCATTTGTTCAGTACCTCATCCTTGACAATTTCCAACACGGCCACCAGCTTCTCACATCTTACATTAAAGCCATTACAAACTTCTCTCCAACAGATGGAACCCACTGGGAGCAATTGGAGGGACGAATGAATGAGTTACCAGCCAATCTCCCTGCCTTTTTTAATCTTGACAGAGGTGAGTAGTTTTGTTGAAATGTTGTGCTTTGGTTTTATCTGGTTCTTGAACGTTTTTACAGCTGCTGTGTTGGACGGTAGTGCCAGGAACGAGCTCATGAACTCAGTACAGACACTAGTGATCCATCGGTTACTGCGCGGAAGCACTGATTTTGAGACCAACAGCGAGACCGTGGTTAACAGCAGACTGGTCGAGTGTGGGTTTGCTCGATATCCTGATAGCAAAACGGCCACCTTCGATGAACCTCTTGCATATCTTGCAGCCGATTTCTGGTTAAGTTCCTGCTGGTCTTCAAGACACGAATACTTGTTCAAGAATATCCAGCAAAATTCACCAGATCAAAATGGATTGGAACGATATATAGCCATCTGTCTGGCACATATCTTCCGAGACTTTACACCGATTTCCGATTTCTTCGTATTTGCTCAGAGTCTCGGAAATCCAGAAGTTCTCAAAAACAGAAAAGCTAGACTAGTGTCCTGCTGGATTGACTCCAGTGAACAGTTCAGAGTTGCTCCAGTCATCTTCCCGTTTGACAATAAGGTGGATAAGCTCTATGGCTTTGTGACTCAAGGCACTTCATCACCGTCAAATATTCTTGGCTTCACATCCACCAAACTCTCAGACGATCTCCAATGGCTGAACTTTAGAGTCAATGCACCATTTCTGTTTCCAGATGAATCTTTTGGACCCGACCTGATGTGTCGGCTCCAGTTGGAAGGGGGTGAACTTGTTACTGTTGCACTGCAAGTGAAGTACAGGCGAACAGGGACCGCATTAACAAGTAAAAAAGAGATGAGTAAGGTTATCAACAGCATTAACCCCACTAAATTCTGGAAAAACGTACGTCATCCAGATCATGGTCCCCAAGTCGCTTGTACTCACACAACCTGTTGAAGATCAAAGGGGAGGATTCCGCTCCCAAATCATATCCAAATCTTCAGGATATCACCCTGAACGCACTGGATAATCTCCCGAATAGATATAATTCCCAAAGTGAAGGTTACCATAGCGTTATTTGTGGCCTCTTTGCCTATCCTGCTACGGACAATAGGACGACATGCAACAAGTTCCTTTACAAGCTTGGCAAGCGTGAAGTTGAATTCAGCGCCATGCACGAATTCTTCGTGATACCCAGCGCTCCTATCATCCGGCTCACAAACCCGATGCCACCATTCAGGGGCCTTGAGCGCTTGGAAGATGGGATGGGAGGGAAACACGTATGTGACAATTTGGAGAAACTGAAGTTCGCCAAAAAGGTGGAGGGTTACAAGTCATGGAGAAGGGGAAGGGGAAAGGGATGGGGTAAATCTGATCGGGGTTTTCGAGCATCGTATGTTAAGCAATAACTAATGTATGTAAAGTTACACAAGACTGGACAAAGGTTTGGCCTACCTCGTAATGGTGTTCTAATGATGATGATATCTCTATCAGGAGGAAAGAAGGAATGAGAGACGCATTTTGATGACGGAAATGCTTTTGCGCTTATCAGCCAATACCCACTAAAACCGCGCTCATTTTCCTCCATGCTGTGAGTGCGTCGAGTCTTCTGGCAAAACGTTCTCCCAGGTGCTACGCATTATTCCGGAATCGATCGAACCCCTTCGCGTCTGCAGCTAGGCAATCTAGTGTTATTTCCTTTTTAGCGTGTTCTTAATTCTTGTCATCGTCTCGTTCTTAGTTCTTACCAGTTAGCTAATCAGTTGGTTTAGGGAATGGTCAAATCCTTAATGGTATGTTAGCCATTGAATCGAGCAAACTATCATATCACCGTCTCCGCCTTTTCCGCTTCCGACTACCACCCAGTCCATCGCCGCGTCCATCCTCATCTCCATCTCCACTCTCCACATTCAAGGTTGACATCACCTGCTCACAAGCCAGTGCTTTCTGAACCACTTGTCTGCGAACCTTCTCAGGTACCTTATCCCAGTAAATCTGCTCGCGTTTCCCCGTGACCAGTTCCATCAGGATTGGCGGGGACGTGCCATCTGATGATTCTCCGATATCGTCTAGGCCGGTGGAATGGATCGTTGGGTTGGAGAGGAAGTATGTAACGATAGTACGCGCGTGTTTTGGCGTGGCGAGGCGGAGATGGCACTGAGCGAGAGAGTGAGCATCAAAAGGTAACGAAACAAGATAGAAAAAGCTGCGCACGGTGTCCATGCCTTTGTTGTAATCGACATAATCAATCCCATTACTGTCCACTTCGTTTGTTGAGGTGAGGGACAAGTCGAACGCACGCCCGAAAAGCTTTCGTAGTACCGTTTTATTGGTCTCAGGGTGGATATTTCGTGCAAAGACGAGGGAATTAAACGGATATGGGGACGCAATGTCGAGGTTCGGCAGTTCCGCGGGCGCTGGAGCCGCATGATATGCGTCTATTGCCTCCGCCTTGGGGTTTGGGTCAGGCGACATCGGTACGGGTCGTTCGATATCGTCTTGGAAAGCATTGATCTCTGCGACTAATCGTTCTCGGTACGACAAGTACTCTTCCTTGAGCTTATCCCAGCGAGACTTCGACAGCGTGCGGAATCCAAATTTCGCAGCCTCACTGACTTCGGCTGGCGCGTCTGGATTTTGGAGATCTGTATCAGCATTGCCCTGACGATTCCATGGCCATCGTTCGAGTAGGACTTTGACGTCGAGGATATCTTCAAGCACGACGAGTGCGAAACCTTTACATGTCGATGCATCGCCAGGCTTGTCTTGATGATGTGGTGGAAGGATGATACCCTGCACACGGGATGAACGCGGTACAGGTACAGGCAAGGAACGTTCCACAAGCAGCGAGTTGACGAGGCGCATGATGGCTGGGATTGTCCTGTATTGGACAGGAATACATTCCTGTAGCAAAAGTCAGAAAGGAATCAAAACACGACTCAAGGTTTCAAACACACCACGTAGACTGTGTTGAAGATGATGGCTCAGAGACAAGCAGTCGTACTTCAACCACGTTCGTAGTGTCAGAACGCAAGGCTTTGGCAATTGGTATCTATAGGTTCTCGATGTTCAGAGGACCAAGGACTTTCGAGCGCCGAATTAGACGGCTGAGAGGAAGGACTTGGCAGAGATGGGTGAAAATCCCAGCGAGGTACAAGAAAAAACGCGATTTACACCCATCGCCAGTCTGCCCGTTGGAAGAAGACTCACTACTGAAATTTATGATACATCGCAAGTCTGGATCAGCCCATAAGGCGAAATCTGGGGGTGCAAGGTTGAAGAGGTTTATGTAGTCTTCATTGGAAAGTATTTCGCCTTAGTCTCCGTTGTATTTGTTATCTTAAGAACTAAAGATGTATGACAGGTATATAGACGACAGGTCAAACATCCTATACAAGATTAAGGGGAACTGCAATGCTACATCAAGGAAAGCTACAAAGGATGCATACATCAATCACATATGAAACGAAATAAATTTATTCATGACTTTGCGACTCTTGATCGGACGCGTTTTCTCTTTTGCGTCCGTTTCGCTCTTTTCACTCGTGTCACGGCCTTGTCCTCCACAGGTTCTGAAGGAAGGTCCATATCAGAGTCCATATCAGAGGCGTTTGACGAGTCTCGATGTTCAACGACATCCTTCTGCCATGAAGTCCCGACTACAGGTTCCAATGTTTTCCGCTTCGTATTCCGTTTCTTTGAAGACAATGGCTTGATGGGTGAAAAGGCATCAGCGGGATAGTGGGAGGACCTTTTGTTATGCATGCTGAAAACGAGAGTTTGAATGAGATCTCGGGGTGGAATGTCCTTCGTCACAGCCTTAAAGGTTGCGGTGTTGAGTACGGCTACAGGAGATCCCTTCATCTCTTTTCGACGTAACGTAGGTTCCGAAGGGAAAGTCGCCACTACACGCAATACCGAAATCTGACCGGCAGGAGCAAGACCATTTGGAAGTGCCTTGAAAGCATCCAAAATGTCCTCAGATAGCTGAGTAACACGTTCACTAGTCATCTAAAACTCCCACGTTAGATACCACCAACGAGAATATTGGGAGGTGACGTACTTCACTCCGAGAAAATAAGTTTTCCGCCGTGAGATGTTCAAATTCTGGCCAGAGCTCATCTGGACTGAGTACTTTCACATCAGCACTCCAAAGAGGCATCTGATTATGATCATGCAAGGGATATACTTCAGGAATGGAAACCACAAAGGGGGAAAACAAGCACAACATACCTCGTCTTCAGAATGAAATTCGGGATACACATGCTCTGGGTCAAGTGAGACCGGTGAACCACGTCCCGCGGTGCGTAGCGCGACCCACACATACCCCTCGCACCGCTTGAGAACAAAAATAAGGTCAGCTCCGCAATCAGGAGGGCAAACACAAAAGACTCCAGGACGTTCGTGTCGCAACCAAGCAAGAACATCATCAGCAGAAGGTGCCGAATACCCAAGAGGAGGGGAATCAGGAAGAAGGGCGGACGGCGTGACAATCATTTCTTCTATGTTACCATGATCATTTTTCTGCAATTTCACCAACTGCGTCGGAAACTTTCGACCTGCAGCCAGCCATGCGGAAGCAGTCGGGATAGTGAAAATATCGCGAAAGAGATAATCGTCTGCACTTTTGAATACGTGAGCGAAGTACAAGGCAATGTAACTTGCCGATGCATAAGTGTCACCATTGGCCCAGTGGCCTCGGGTATAGGAGCAGAAGTCATCAAATGAAGTCACCGATCGTCGCCTCTCGTTGAGGGAAGCCTGAGTACCTGAAAACCAGATAGCGGCAGCAATCAGAGGTCCTGGCTGGTCCAATGATATCTGACTCATATCCTTGTCTTTGAATTGACCAACGCCAGAAGTAACAAGATCCACTCTGCCGATGTCAAAGCAGGGTGGATGATGACCAGTTATGATGTAGTGCATAATAACTTCATGCGTTGTCGATTTCACAGGGGGGCGAGCTGAAATTGACATGATTAATGGAGTCAGGGGTCCAATGGTTATGTTGTGTATCGCATTTCTCTCACCTCTCACAATGCTTCCAATGTTAGAAAAGAACTTGTCAATCTTACAGGGTCCTTCCTCGCTGATATAATTCATGGTTTGCGAGTCGAACGTAGTGAACCCCGTG
>QGOB01001699.1:0-15257 GCA_003313055.1 Termitomyces sp. MG145
GGGGGTCTGGAGATGGCGGGGTCGTGACACTACCGCCCCAGTCGCCTCAGAGCCAAACCCAATGCCCTCACCCAATGTCTGGACATCTACCCAAAAAAGTCATTTGAGGCTGAGCAGAACTCCTTCAACCATCAAGTCATCATCCCCCCAGAGCACCTCCACACTGTGCTGATCATGAATGAAGAAGGGATCCTACACCAAATCCGCAACGCACCCCCAGACTACTTCTTCACTCAGCACGACCCCCAGAATGCCCCAGAAGGAGCCCCGCTGACCCTGTCAACCTTCACCCTATCCCCTGACAACTCCCTCCTCTGAGACAGCTGCATCTATGCCCCAGACCACAAAAAGATATGCCTCAACATCCTCCGACAACACCATGACCATAAGCTGCGGGGACACCCAGCTCATCTCCTGGACTTACTTCTGGCCCGGACTCAAATGCAATGTCACCCGGTATGTCCGAGCCTGTGAGTCCTGCCTCTGGGCCAAAGTCCCCCATCACTGCCCTTATGGTCTCCTTAAACCCCTCCCCTGTCGGTCATCGCTCCTGGTCCTCCATCTCCCTAGATCACATTGTCGAGCTCCCCGACTCCGACGGCTTCAATGCCATCCTTGTGGTAGTCTGCCACCTCACAAAACAAGCCATCTTCATCGCATGCCACACCACTGATGATGCCCCAGAGTTTGCCCAGATCTTCCTTGAACATGTGTTCTCCAAGCACAGGCTCCCCAATGACATCATCTCCAACTGTGGCTCCCTCTTCATCTCCTGGTTCTGGCAGTCTCTGTGTAAGGCCCTGGAAATCAAAACCAATCTATCCACCGCCTACCACCCAGAGACTGACAAACAGACCAAACACGTGAACCAGACTCTGGAGCAGTACCTCTGCCTCTACGTCAACTACCAGCAGGACGATTGGCAGCATGACTTGCTCCTGGTCAAGTTCACGTATAACAACACCCCCCACTCCGCCACCGGAGTTTCCCCCTTCTACGCCAACAAGGGCTACCACCCCTGGCTCACCCTCTCCCTCGACAATATACCCTCACACGTTGCCCACGAAGTCACACAAGATCTCTGGTCCCTCCACAAATTCTTCTGGGAAGAAATTGACACTGCCAACAAAGCCTACACCAAGCACGCTGACTCCCACCGTGATCCCACCCCTGACTGGTCCCCTGGAACTCTCATATGGCTCAACTGACGCAACATCAAAACCCGCTGACCCTCCCCAAAATTCAACCACAAGTGCTTCGGACCCTTCAAGATCCTCTGGAAAGTCTCAATGCACGCCTACCAACTCGATCTACTCCCAACCCTCAAAGGACTCCACCTGGTATTCCATGTCCACCTCCTTGAAGAACACGCCTCAAACCCCTTCCCCAGCCAGCAACCCAAACAACCTCCGCCAATCAAACTTGAAGGTGATGACCAATATGAAGTCGATCAAATTCTTGACTTCCTGGCAAGTCTGCAACCAGATCTTTTACCTCATGCATTGGAAAGGTTATGGCCCCAAGGACAACACTTGGGAACCCCACAGAAACCTCTCCAGAGCTCCTCTGGCACTCCGGGACTTCCACCAGCAGTACCCCAGCAAGCCCCAGGACCCCCGGGACTAGAACTTACAGACAGCAGTAGTGGGCCTAACCCCCGCCTCTGAATTCATCAGGGATTCAACTCCTGCCAGTACCCCTAAGCCCTTTTTTCCCTTTCTCATACAACTTTCACTGAATCGCAACACCCTAAGAAATACATTCCAAGAATAAAGTGAAAAAAACAAACGACACCAATGGTATACACATGACTAGAGGTTACACTATAGGATACAGGCACCCGGAGACACAGGAAACAAGAAACCCCACCCCTGCCCTTCACTCGACCCCCCCACACCATTCCCCCCTTCTGGAACCACCACCTCCTCGACCAACAGGGCCGCCTCCATTTGTGCCGCCACCATTGCAATGTGGTCCTCCTGCCGGGGTAGGGGTTTGCCTGCATCCACTTCCACCTCCAGCCAAGTCCCTGGGGCCACTGTGTTCTCCTGATGGTGCCCTGCCAGCACCCAATCCAACTGTGCCATCCCATGCTCGACCTCTGGCAGCAGCACCTGATGCAGGTGGAACAGACCCTCTTGAAGGGACATGAATGCCGCTGAAGATGCGTCCAGCAGGAGCCAATGCTCCTGCGCCCAACCTAAATGGCCCAAGTTAGTCGCGCAGAGGTTCAGAACTAGAGCACTTACGCATTGCCTTGCCTCACCCCGCAGCTACCTCTCGCAGAGCCCAATCCCACCTCCGGACCGCCACCTCCCCCTCCGCTTGGAGGGTAGCCTCCTCCATGACCCACCTCCCCAGCTCAACGGCCCGGGACAACAGGAGCACCGGGTGCATCCGGGACACCGCCACGGTGTCCTCAAGGTGCCAGATGCGCACCTGGAGACCCCGTACCTCCACCGCTCAGGTATTGACAACCCCCATAGCCACCTCCAGCTCCTTCACAGCATCTCGCTCCCCCCGCAACCCCTGCAGCTCTGCTTGGGCCTCTCGCAGCCCTGCCTCAACCCTGGCTGCCAGCTTCTGCCTTGCCGCATCCTGCTCCCTCTGGACCTCCAGCAACTCGGCTTTCCTCCACACGACCTCCCCCACCAGGGCCTCCGCCCGCTGATGCATCGCCTCCTCTGTCACAGAGACTCTGGGGACCACTGCCAGGGGCGCAGGGCCCATGAGCCTCCCCATCTGAGGGGAATACATGTGCTCCCCGGGGGGGCTTGCCTCAGGGGAAGGAGACTGCCATGGCTGCTTGGGGGGTCGACCAGATGGAGAGGACACCCACCACTTGCCAGAACTGGGCCCCGATGACCTTGGCACCCCTCAAGGTGGCCCCACCTTCACTATTGCCCCAGACCCCACCCTGCTCCCCCAAACTCCCGACACCCCCCACGCACGCCTGGACCCCACTCCCGATCTAGGAATGGCCTTCATCTGGGCCAAAACCCACTCCACGCCCCATCCCCTGCTCCTCCGCTACACAAGTTGCCTTCCAGAGCTGGGACACCAAACACTTCTCATGGCGGGCCTGGCAGGCCTCGCACACAGAAGAGTCTTGTCATGACCCTGCCTCTGGAGCGGTGAACTCGCAGGGGTAGCCCTGACAAGCACAGAAAACACACTAAGGAGCCCAGATCAGCCCCAAACCATGTAACAAGGAGGGGCCACTCACCAGACCATGTGCCTGACCATGCAAGAGTCAGGGGTCCCCAGGCCCGGGACAACGCCTCCACCACCTGCTCCGACATCACCACTGCCTGGGGGACCCGACGCCCCAGAGACAACTCAGCAACATGGGGAGCTGATTGGGCCACCACCTCCAGGCAGGGCGGGGCCTGCTGGGATGGGCCCGCCCCCAGAGTTTGCATCGACACCTCTAAAACATGGGTTAGCACTGGGCACCAAGGGAACGCCCCTACTCATGTTGACGGAGCATTGCCGACAGCTTGCACACATCGTGGCATTGGTTGAAGGCAGCCCGGCACACCTCATACAACTCCCAGGACGCCATGCAATTATCATCGGAGGGGGGAGTAGGAGAATCAGAGGGTGAACTGGGTGAGGACATGGCAGTATGAAGAACCAACCACGGTGAGCCCCCTTTTATCCCCCCCAGAGCACCTTCTGGATGGCCGCCATACGTCTTCGACTTTGATTCCAAGGACTTCTGTGCCAACACTAGCTTCGGGTTTGAATTCCCCATGACACTGCCACCATGGCCCCTGTCTCGAAGGGTCTCAATGCTGAAGGGGGGGTAATGTCACAACCTGCCATCTCCAGACTCCCCTATGCTGCTGTGTAGCTGAGCCCCCATCATCAGCAGGACCTAACAGTCAGGGGTGCTGGGGGTGGATGGTGTCAGGGTTTTCCAGGACTGGGGCTGGGTAAGGGTGGTAGGGTCCCAGAGCAAAGAATGCAGCATTGGTGGGGCCCCAGGCGCTGGGCGGGGTTTTGGGTAGCCTGCCAGGCAAGGTTTGGGGGTATGCCCCTGAGTAGGTAGTCCTGGGGTTGTAGCACCAGTCCAGAGGTAGACCCTGACTGATTGAGGGTCCATATGACATGGTGTTTGGGTCAGGGGCCCAGTGACGCAGGGATAGAGGGGGGTAGTGGTCAATGGAGGGTGTGGGGTAGGGAGTATGGGGAGAGCTAATAGTGTATGGGCCCTCGGGAATGGGTTGGCCGTAGTAGTCATATCCAGTGGGGGTGTCGGTGTAGGTGTATGTAGCCATCAGGTACAGGGTAAGGTAGAGTCTTGATATTATGTCAGGTCTCACTGACAACAGGGGCTCAGCTACATGCGAGTCCTTACTAGGCAAGCTTGGGAGGCTAAGTACAGGTCTGGGGCTTCACCGAAGCTCTGGTACAGCTATGAGTGGCCCGGGGTGAAGTCCGGATGCTCCGGGGTACAAGTAGCAATGCGCGTGAGGCTGAAAGTGCTCTGGGTAGAGGAGCACATGTCAGGTCCCGCTGACAATGGGGGCTCAGCTACACTGGCGAGTCCTTACTAGGCGAGCCCAGGAGGCTAAGTACAGGTCCGGGGCTTCACAGAAGCTCCGGGTACAGCTACAAGTGGTCTGGGGGAAGTCCGGATGCTCTGGAGTATGGGTAGTGCCGCGCGCGAAGTAGAAAGTGCTCCGGGTAAGGGAGCACAGGATCAGGGGGTTGGGTAGGGGCATAACAAGGGGGAGATGGGTAGGGAAGGAGAGTGGTATGGATCGGGGTGGGAGTAAGTTCGGAGTGGGGGGAATAGGTATGGAATGGGCGGGGTGGGTTGGTTAGGAGACTGGGGTGAAGAGAGAAAGAGATACAGATGATAGGTAGAGAAATGGAGAAGAGGAACAGAAAGGAGAAATGAGTCATGGAACGGAACGAGGCATGGAGACGAGAGACAAGAGACAAGAGACAAGATGAGAGAGAGAGAGGCAAGTGAATAGATTGAGATTGAGATAGAGACAGAGACAGAGACAGAGAAATACAGAGAACTACAGTTAATATCAAGACTACTCAACTCATATGCTACCCTATGGTTTATGTACTACCCTCCCGCTAAGTCCTGGGTAGGATTCTAGCTGGGACTGAGACATCTGACTCCTCTGGCTAAGTCCCTGGACTGGCTCCCAGCCCCAGGGTCATGATAGTGGTCGGGGCGTGCAGGCGCGGGTTGCAGCGGGCTTGTGTTGGGCAGGTCGGCAGTCATGGTGCGTGGTGGTGGCACCCCTCGGCGCCACAGAAGCAGGTGGCATTGTGACGTGCCGGCAGTGTAGTACTTGGCAAAAGCGAAGTTACTGTAGTTCTGGGGCTTGGTAGCAATTCACACTAAACTGTTCTAAAGCAAACGAGTTTTGTATTGATGTTGATATACCAGTTTCCTGACTATAAGTCCGAAAACTAAAGTAGAGGTTTTTCAATGAAATCCAGCCTAAGTGATTCACTCCCTAGGAACCACTGAGCCTTTATGCACTAATTGCCTGTCGATTCTAACCTATTTCTACTCTATTTATACTGTTCTAATGGGTGCACAGACCATCTTTCCATGTGACTTGAGAATTCTATAAGTAGATTACTATATCCCTTTTCCCATTGAATTCCCTTGAAACATTGCCTATTTTCCGTCCATCCGCCATGTTCCGTTACCAGTAAGTCAATTGATAACCCTTTCCTGCATAGAACATGATAGACTCATGAAGAATCTCCGGAGTTTCACTGTTTTCCATGAAACATTCATGTTCTGAGGAGGGAACAATAACATCGGTCCCTCCTGCTGCCTCAAGACCTAATATTCTGTCCCTTCCACCTATCCCTTCATATTCCATGACTTCTGATGCTTCTGGGGCTTGTCTGACAAGTCCTAGAGTCACCATATTCCGGAGTTCTCCCACTTCCAGGAAAACATTCATGTTTCCTGGAAGGACATGAATGTACTTGTTCCAGCTGTTTGAAACATACTAGGAACATATTCATCCGATACCCTTCTTCCTAACATTCATATTTCCATGTAGTCCGATGTCCTGACTTTTCCTGAGCCATCCCTTTTCCTTCTGTCCTCTAGAGTATCTGATAGTTCACCTTGTTCTGACATACCAAATACTCTCTTGAACTCAGAGCTTTCCCCAGCTCTTCCTAAGTCTTCCTACTTCATTCCCTATGTTTCCTGATCTTCCTTTGATCATTATTGATCCATCCTATTTATTCTGGTGGCAACCACATTTCCTCTTTTGGTCATCTTTCCTCATGGGTCTTTCCCCTAGTCAGAATCATTCCTAAAATTCTTTCTCCTTGTTCCAGACTATTCCCCCTTATTCCTATGGTTCCCCTCTTTCCTATTTCGATGATTTCATATTCCGGACCTTCCTATCTTTTTATTCCATGGAGTAAGATGTCAGATTCTTTGATTATCTCTTGATTAGAGATATCTGGCAGAGATCTGCTTATGTCCACCATTCCAGCAATAATAATCAATATTTAATTGCCCATTTATCGTCCCCTTGCTTGTCAGAATACTCTATTATTTTATTAGCCCTTCAGCAATGTGAATTATTTAAGTGTTTCCATGTTTTCCGGTTTCTGAGGAGTTGTCTGCCTGTTATGCCTACAGTTTTCAGCACATAGTATGGTTTGTTTTAACCAGGACTTATGACTTTAGACATAGAGTCATATCAGCGGTTCACGGGAGGAATGTTGCAGAACGTTATGTGATGGCCGGGATGCCGGGGGTCTGGGTGTGTCTGGTGACAGGGAAGCCTTGGGGTAACGTGTCGGCCGAGATGCCGGGGTTCGGTGATGGCCGGAGATCTGTTCAGAGATGGCCATGGGTGTTGCCAGTGCAGCATTGGGAGGTTGTTGGCGGTCCCAGAGGTGTGCAAGGGGTGCGGGGGAGGTGTGTGTCGGGGCTGGGGTAGCGTATGGGGGTCCAGTGGGGGTCTGGAGATGGCGGGGTCGTGACATTACCCCCCCTTCAGCATCGAGACCCTTCGAGACGGGGGCCATGGTGGTGGTGCCATGGGAATTCAAATCCAAAGCTAGTGCTGGCACAGAAGTTTGTGGAATTGAAGTCAAAGATGTATGGCGGCTGTCCAGAAGGTGCTCTGGGGAAATAAAAGGGAGGGCTCACCATGACTCATTCCCTCATCCTTCCATGTCTTTGCCCAGCTCATCTTCCTGTTCACCTACTCCCCCTCCCTCTGATGATTTCCGAGTTTGGGTCTGGGAGCAGTACGAGGATTGCCAGGCTGTGTACGATCGTTGCCGGCAAGAGCGCGAATTATCTGTGATGGTCCGCCGGCGTGAGTATTGCTTGTCGGGTAATGTTGTTTGTGCTGACGGAGTTCCCAGAGGTGCAGACCCCCGGGGCTGGTCCTTCAAGGCCGGCGCGTCCGGTGGCTCCCCCTGTGGCCCCTTCCATGGCTTCAGTCGCCTCCCTGGGCATCGGGTACCTCAAGAGGCAGCGACGGTGGGGCAGCTTACAGATGTGCTGGCCCGGGTCCGGGGTCCCCCGACGCTCGCGTGGTGTCAGGCGCATGCTCCAGTGAGTAGTTCTCTAGCAGTGGGTTTCCTCGGCTGACTCTGGGTGGTTCTAGTGCGTTTTCTGTGTTTGCCGGAGGGGGCCTTGCAAATTTGTGGCACCGGAGGTAGGGTCGCGGCCAGACTCCTTGGTGTGCAAGGCCTGTCATGCCCACCACGAGAGTTGTTTGGTGTTGCGGCTCTGGAGGGCGACCTGTGTCGCAGAGGAGCAGGGGTGGGATGTGGAGTGGGTCATGGCCCAGATGATGGCGGCTCCGAGGTCTGGGCACGCGCGGGGGGGTCGGCGGGAGTCAGGAGGTGGCATGGGGTCCAGGGCAGTGGTCAAGATAGGGCCGCCGCGGGGGGCGCAGAGGGCGTCGGGAGTCAGTTTTAGCAAGCGGCGGGCGTCTCCTTCGTCCAGTCGGGCCCCCAAGCACCCCCAACGGTCATCTTCTCCCGAGGCGGGCCCCCCCGGGGTGCACGTGTACTCCCCCCACACAGGGAGGCTCTTGGGCCCCGCTTTCCCAGCAGTCCATGAGGCGCCCGTGGCGGAGACGGTAGGGCATCAGCGCATGCAGGCTCTGATGGCAAAGATTGCCCGGAGGGATGAGGAGCTGCGGGAGGCCTGGGGGAGCGTGATGTGGCGAGGCAGGAGCTGGAGGCCTGGGCGATTGTGGAGTTGGAGGAGCTGTGGAGGGTGCAAGGGGAGCAGGATGCGGCAAGGCGGGAGTTGGCAACTGCCATGGGAGTTGTGGAGGCCCAGGCA
This sequence comes from Termitomyces sp. MG145, assembly GCA_003313055.1. Lineage (NCBI taxonomy): Eukaryota > Fungi > Basidiomycota > Agaricomycetes > Agaricales > Lyophyllaceae > Termitomyces > Termitomyces sp. MG145. The sequence goes on from QGOB01001699.1 coordinate 8,321, forward strand.
AGGGAGGTGCACGACCTCCAAGCGCACATTCGGCAGCTTGAGGACACTGTGGCCGTCTCCCGCCTGGCAATCCCTTCGTTCCAACCCGAGGTGTTGGAGAGGTGGGTTGTGGAGGCGGGCGCACTTCGGATCAAGAGGGCGGCGGTGGTCTGGAGGCAGGATTGGGCTCTGCAGGAGGTGGTGGCGGGGCAGGGTGAGGCCATGCATAAGCAGTCCTGTTTTGGACCTTGTTGTTTGTGACTAAGTCTGGCTGTCTAGGTTGGGCATGGGAGCACCGGCTCCTGCTGGATTCCTCTTCAGCCGCATTTGCGTCCCTACAAGAGGGCCTGTCCCACCTGTCTCAGGTGGCGCCGCCAGAGGTTGAGCAGGGTATGGCGCAGTTGGACCGAGTGTTGGCGGGGCACTGTCGGAGGAACACGGTGGCCCCAGGGACTTGGCTAGAGGTTGCGGCAGATGCGGGCAAGCCCCTACCACGTCCAGAGGACCACGTGGCAGTTGTGATGGCCCAGTTGGAGGCAGCAATGCTGGTGGAGGAGGTGGCGGTGCTGGAGGGGGAGCAGGGGGATGGGGAGGAGGTCGAGTGAGGGGGGAGCTTTTCTTGTTCTTTTGTCTCTTGGAGCTTGTTGCACTGCGTCCTATACTGTAGTTTTTAGTGCTGTCCATACCGTACATTGTCTCCTGTCCCAGTAAAAATGTATATATTTTTTGGAGTTTCTTGGAGTGCCGGGGTTCAGTGAAAGTTATGCAAGAAAGGTAAAAGGGGCTTAGGGGTACTGGTGGGAGTTGAATCCCAAGTGAATCCAGAGGCGGGGGTTAGGCCCACTGCTGCCGTCTGTAAGTTCTAGTCCCAGGGATCCTGGGGCTTGCTGGGGTACTGCCGGTGGAAGTCCCGGAGTGCCAGAGGAGCTCCAGAGAGGTTCTCGTGTGGTTCCCAAGTGTCGTCCTTGGGGCCGTAACCTTTCCAATGCACGAGGTAGAGCATCCAGTTGCGGACTTGCCGGGAGTCGAGGATTTGATCGACTTTGTATTGGTTGTCACCTTCAAGTTCAATTGGCGGAGGTCGTTTGGGTCACTGACTGGGAAAGGGGTTCGGGGCGTACTTTTCCAGGAGGCGGACATGGAATACCAGGTGGAGTCCCTTGAGGGTCGGGGGTAGGTCAAGTCGGTAGGCGTGCGTCAAGACTTTCCAGAGAATCTTGAAGGGTCCGAAGCGCTTGTGATCGAATTTTGGGGAGGGTCGGCGGGTTTTGATGTTGCATTGGTCGAGCCATACAAGAGTTCTGGGGGACCAGTTGAGGGTGGATTCGCGGTGGGAGTCGGCGTGCTTGGTGTAGGCTTTGTTGGCGGTGTCAATTTCTTCCTGGAGGAATTTGTGGAGGGACCAGAGGTCTTGTGCGACTTTGTGGGCAACGTGTGAGGGTATATTTTTGAGGGAGAGGGTGAGCCGGGGGTGGTAGCCCTTATTGGCGTAGAAGGGGGAAACTCCAGTGGCGGAGTGGGGGGTGTTGTTGTACATGAACTCGGCCAGGGGCAAGTCGTGCCACCAATCGTCCTGCTGGTAGTTGACATAGAGGCGGAGGTACTGTTCCAGGGTTTGGTTCACGCGCTTGGTCTGTCCATCAGTCTCCGGGTGGTAGGCGGTGGATAGATTGGTTTTGAGTTCCAGGGCCTTACACAGAGACTGCCAGAACCGGGAGATGAAGAGGGAGCCACGGTCGGAGATGATGTCATTGGGGAGCCCATGCTTGGAGAACACGTGTTCGAGGAAGATCCGGGCAAACTCCAGGGCATCGTCGGTGGTGTGGCACACGATGAAGATGGCTTGTTTTGTGAGGCAGCAGACTACTACAAGGATGGCATCGAAGCCATCAAAGTTGGGGAGCTCGACAATGTGATCCAGGGAGATGGAGGACCAGGGGCGGCGACCCATGGGGAGGGGTTTAAGGAGACCATGAGGGCGGTGATGGGGGACTTTGGCCTGGAGGCAAGACTTGCAGGCTCGGACGTACCGGGTGATGTCGCGTTTGAGTCCAGGCCAGAAGTAAGTCCGAGAGATGAGCTGAACAGTCTTACGGATTCCCGGGTGTCCCCACAGCTTGTGGTCGTGGTGTTGTCGGAGGATGTTGAGGCGTATCTTTTTGTGGTCCGGAGCATAGATGCGACTGTCTTGGAGGAGGAGGGAGTTGTCAGGGGATAGGGTAAAAGGTGACGGGGTAGGTGGGGCTCCTTCCAGGGCGTTCCAAGGGTCGTGCTGAGCGAAGAAGTGGTCTGGGGGTGCGTTGCGGATTTGGTGTAGGATCCCTTCTTTGTTCATGATCAGCACGGCGTGGAGGTGCTCCGGGGGGATGACGACTCGATGGTTGAAGGAGTTTCACTCTGCCTCGAATGACTTTTTTGGGTAGATGTCTGGGCGTCGGATGAGGGCATCGGGCTTGGCTCCGAGGCGACCAGGGTGGTAGTGGATGGTGAAGTTGTACTCTGAGAGGGTTTCTGACCAGCAGGCTTGGCGGTGGCTGAGTTGCTTTGTGGTTGTGAAGTACTGGAGGTTGTTATGGTCAGAGTAGACTTGAATGTGGTGGGGCACCCCTTCTGTCAAAAGGCTAGGGCAAGAAAAGCTGACCGTGAAGGAAATGGGAGTGACTGCGAGTGGCGGGAGAGCTGACCAACAATGAGAAAGGCTGACTGTGATGAAAGGACGCGACAAAACAATGTACTTTATTTGGTAACAAGTGATGCAAAACAAACTGTGATTACATAACAGATACTGTGCACCTCTCGCTGTACCCCAACTTCCAACCCCCCCCACTCGGAGACGAGGTGCAGAGCAACTGAAAAAAGAGAGTGTGACCAAAAAGGAATGAGAGAATCCCCCACTGAACCAAAAATCTCCCCCACTCAATGAAATGATCCACCATTCATCAGGCATTAAGGCGAGTCTTGAGGTCCTGCCACTTCTTCTTGTCCATGCCCAACTGCTGGCAACGTTCCCCTTCTGTGGTTGCTTGAGTGAGGACATGTGAAAATGCTCTGGCAGACATGGACCGGATGGGCTTGTCATCATCAGAGTCAGAACTGTTGGTATCAGAGGTGGCATGTGAAGCATGAGCAAACTTTGCATCAGCAACATCAGAGTCAGAAGTGGATGAGGAGCATTTGTGATGACGACGACGATCTACAGCCTTATTGATGATCTTGTCCTTTATCTTCTGTGGCATGTCTGCAATGCACTGAGAGGAGCGATGTCCAGGAAGGCCACAATGGTGGCAGGAATCTGTGTTGCATGGGTTTAGCCACTCATACCTTGGTACCTCATCATCATCCCTTGAACCCTTTCCTTTCCTCCCCCTCTCCTTTGTTCTGCCATACATTGCCTTGATCTCATCTGCTGCATCAGGATTGAGTGCAGTCCGTGTGTCTTCCTGATTGGTGAGCGTCTTCTTGACAGCGGCAAGAGAAGGTTCCTCCACCTGGGTGGTGAGAAGGGTGCAAACGATTGAAAAATCAGGATGGAGATTCATGAGGATTGAGTCAACAACATCGATGATGGGAGGGGCATGACCAAGTGCAGCAAGAGCTTCAGAGGCAGAGACAATGTCCTGTATATATACAGAGATTGGTTTCTCAATGTCATGAATGGGGTTGTACAGACACTTCTTGAGCTCAAAGCGCTTTGCATGAGAATCCTTCTGGAATTCACCCTTGAGACTGGTCCAGACAGCGTTGGCGGTTTGGGAGGGAGTGACATTCTTGAAATGGGCATGGATGATGTCGGTAGAGGATATGGTCTTGTAGAGGGCAGCGTGAGCGCTCTGATCATCTTTGTGCCAGGCAGCAGCACCAATGGAGTCGCTAGGGGAAGACGTCTCACCCTTGATGTGTGCTAAGATGTCATGCCCAATGAATGTCATTTCCAGCTCTGTGACCCAAGCATCATAGTTTGATCCATCAAACTTGTTGTCCTAATTGAACGTGCGAAGCATTTTGTACTGAGAAGGTGCCATGATTGGAAGCAGTGAAAATTTTAACAGAGGGATAAAGTGTGTTTTGAATTTGTGCGTGGGCAGGGCCCATAACCTGTCAAAAGGCTAGGGCAAGAAAAGCTGACCATGAAGGAAATGGGAGTGACCGCGAGTGGTGGGAGAGCTGACCGACGATGAGAAAGGCTGACCATGATGAAAGGACGCGACAAAACGACATAGTTTATTTGGTAACAAGTGATGCAAAACAAACTGTGATTACATAACAGATACTGTGCACCTCTCACCGTACCCCAACTTCCAACACCTTCGAGGTAGGCCCGCCATTGTTTGAAGGCCTTGACTATGGCAAGCAGCTCCTTGTCGTAGATGTCGTAGTTGAGCTCCGCCGGGATCATTGAGTGTGTGTAGAAGGTGATGGGGCGGAGGTCGCTACTACCAGGGTCCATCTGTGAGAGGATGCTGGCGATGGCATAGTCGGAGGTGTCGCACTCTAGGACAATGGGGAGGGAGGGGTCATAGTGCCGGAGGATTGGGGCGGAGGTGAAGATGGATTTGAGGAGTTCGAACACGCTCTTGCACTTACTATCCCAATTCCATGGAGTGTCCTTCTGGGTGAGCCGGTTGAGAGGTTTTGTGATGCCGGAGTAATTATCGATGAACCGGCGGTAGAAGTTGGCGAAGCCCAGGAAGGATTGTACCTCTTTGATGTTCCGGGGGGGCGGCCAGTCGAGGATAGCCTGGATCTTGACCGGGTCCATGCGCACTCCATCCGGGGAGACTATCACACCCAGATATTCTACCTCCATGATGTGGAAGGCGCACTTCTCCAGTTTGGTGTGGAGGTGGTATCTCTGGAGGCATTCCAGGACCTGGCGCACATGCTCCCAATGGTCATCGAGGGAATCGGAATAGATGAGGATATCGTCGAGGTACACGATCACAAAGACATTGCTCATGTTGTGGAAGATGTCGTTCATGAAGTATTGGAAGGTGGCGGGGGAGTTGGTCATCCCAAAGGGCATGACGAGGTACTCGAAGAGTCCGTAGCGGGTGTGGAAGGCAGTCTTCCATTTGTGTCCTGGGGCTATGCGCATGTTGTTGTAACCTGACTGGAGGTCTATTTTGGTGTAGATCTTGGCATCTGTACCTGGGGTGAGACAAAGGGGAATGGGTTTGGAGGCAGGGGCAAGTTGTTGGCGGGGGCGGAGCATGAGATTTTGCCAGTCAATCTGGGGGTTGGTCGCGCGGAGCCAGGGGAGTCCCAGAATGAGAGGGGCGGCGGCGTGGAGTTTGGTTACAAGGAACCGGACCTCTTGCCACTGGCCGTCGGAGAATGCAATGGGTAGTTGGATGGAGTGGGTGATTGCTCCGGAGGATGTGGTACTGCCGTCGAAGAGTTGGAGTTGGATGGGGATGGGGAGGTGTTGGAGGGGGTGAGGGGTTGACAAAGCCAGGGACTCATTGACGAAGTTGTCGGTGGCGCCACTGTTGACAAGAGTGTTAAGGAGGGTGGGAGAGGTATCAAGGGAGGTACTGATGAGGAGGGCCTGTCAGGATTGCAAGGAGAGGTAAGCTGTGAGGGTGTCCAGGGATAAGATCGTTGCGCAGAGATAAGTAGCCATGGTGGAGGAGACGTCGGAGTCTGATCCACGATTTAGTGTGTCTTCCAGAGCTAAACCGCTGGCTCGTTTTCTGTAAATTGATAATCGCAATCCTCACCGTCGATGGTCCAGACTGCATGGCCCATGGTGCAGCGTTTGGGGCATTCATTGATGAAGTGCCCCTGTTCACCACACAGGATGCACAAACCTTCCTTGCGCCGGCACTCCTGTACATTGCTGGGTACGTCGATCCAGGGTTGATCAGAGTTCCGGACACGGTTGGCTTGTAGGGACTCTTTGTCGTCGGGGGCATTGGGGAGGTCAGGGAGAGGGTTGGGTTCATCAGGAGGGGTCTCCGGGACCTTGTCAAGGGCGGCGGCATTGAGCTGAGCAGGGGGACGGGAGCCTGGGGGGCGAGTCGGTCCAGCAGGTCCTCGGCCGGGGTTGGGGCAAGCAGCAGGGGTGGCACCAGCGGGCAATCCCGCATGTGTCCCCCGCGACTGCCAGGAGGGTGGGTTTGTGGAATTCCAACCGTTCTGGGGGCCCGCGGACTAGCTTCGGTCTTCCCAGTACCGCTGATCGACTTGAGTAACAAGTGCCTTGTACCCATCATAGGTGGTCTGCTTGGGGGCAATGCGGAGGACATCCTTGATGCATTGGGGTAGAGTGCAGTGGAGGGCAAACCGGAGAGTGTTGTAGTTCCAGCCCGTTTCGTAGGCTTCCTGCTCAAACTGGACAATGAAGCTGGTGAAGCGCTCCTCCGAACGCATCCAGAGATTGATGATTGTTTCCTCCGCTTCTGCTATGGTGTCATACACGCATTGTCAGGGGGAAGGGCAGACTGCATGGGCTTGGTGCGGGGAGGCTTGGCTGGTTCTGGCTGGGGCCAAGTGCAGAAGATGCTGGGGATGGAATTGGCCCTGGCGTGGGACAAAAGACCGATGGTGCAGGCAGCAGGCTGATCAAAGAGGCCCCTTTCCGGGTTCAGAGACCGGAGGGTTGCAGAGGCGGCGTCGAGTTCCCGCTGCTGGCATTGGGCTGGGGGTGGGACTTGGCTCCAGGGTTGGCTTGGCTCCTCCCACTGCACATGGAAAGAGTGGGCGGGGTCGACAGGATCCTCAAAATGTTGAGGTGTGGGACTGGTGTGGATTTCATCAACTAGGGCCAAGAGCCCGGAGGGCCGCATCTACCTGCAGGGTGTTGGCAATGTTCTTGGGGAGGTTGCCTTTTTGGTAGTTCTTGTGGACTTCGAGGAGGCGGTCAGCCCATTGCTCCGGGGTGCCGGAGATGTTGAGCTGCCCCAGGCTGATGAGGAGAGCCCTCGTACATCGGGAGAATTCTACTGGGGTGATGCGC
>QGOB01001701.1:0-25419 GCA_003313055.1 Termitomyces sp. MG145
TTCCTTATGGGTCTTTCCCCTAGTCAGAATCATTCCTAAAATTCTTTCTCCTTGTTCCGGACTATTCCCTTTTATTCCTATGGTTCCCCTCTTTCCTTCTTTGCCTATTTTCGATGATTTGATATTCCGGACCTTCCTATCTTTTTATTCCATGGAGTAAGATGTCAGATTCTTTGATTATCTCTTGATTAGAGATATCTGGCAGAGATCTGCTATGTCCACCATTCCAGCAATAATAATCGATATTTAATTGCCCATTTTTCGTCCCCTTGCTTGTCCGAATACTCTATTATTTTATTAGCCCTTCAGCAATGTGAATTATTTAAGTGTTCCCATGTTTTCCGGTTTCTGAGGAGTTGTCTGCCTGTTATGCCTACAGTTTTCAGCACATAGTATGGTTTGTTTTAACCAGGACTTATGACTTTAGACACAGAGTCATATCAGTACATCCCTGGGTGGTTTGGCCTGGGGTTGTAGCGCCAGTCCAGAGGTAGACCTTGGCTGATTGAGGGTCCATAGGGTATGGAGTTCAGGTCCAGGGCCCAGTGGCATGGGGGTAAGGTGGGGTAGTATTCAATGGAGGGTGCGGGGTAGGGAGTATGAGGGGAGTTAATGGCATATAGGCCCTTGGGGATGGGTCACCCATAGTAGTTGTACCCTGTGGGGGTGTAGGCATAGGTGTATGTAGCCATTGAGTATAGGGTAAGGTAGTAGTCTTGATATTATGTCAGGTCTTGCTGATGACAGGGCTCAGCTACACTGGTGAGTCCTTACTAGGCAAGCTCGGGAGGCCAAGTACAAGTCCAGGGCTTCTTGGAAGCTCCGATGCGACTACGAGTGGTCTGGGGTGAAGTCTGGATGCTCCGGGGAACAAGTAGTAATGCGTGTGAGGTCAGGGGTGCTTTGGTTGAGGAGCACACATTCAGGGGGTTGGGGTTCTTAGGTGGAGGGGGGAACAGGGAATCGGAAGGTTGTATCAAGTGGGGAGCGAAGGTAGGTTTGGAAGTTGGTAGAGATAGGTATGGGACAGGTGGGAGATGGATTGATCAGGAAACTGGAAGATGATGAGAGATATGGAATGGAGATAGAGATAGAGGGAAAAGGATACAAGACTGGAAATAGAGAGAAAGAGGAGAGATATGGAACAGGAATGCGAGTCATGGAACGGAAACACGAGGCACAGAGATGAGAGATGAGAGACAAGACAAGAGAGAGAGAGAGAGAGAGAGAGGCAGAGGCATGAAACTGGATTGAGATGGAGACAGAGACAGAGAATACAGAAACTACGGAGAACTATGGTTAATATCAAGACTACCTGACTTGTATGCTATCCTATGGTTTATGTACTACCCTTCCACTAAGTCCCTGGCAAGGTCCTGGCCCGGGGCCGTAGCACCTGATTGTCCTCCGGTTAGGTCCTGGGGCAGGCTCTCAGCCCCGGGGTCATGACAGTTGTTGGGACATGCTGGCGCGGATCGCGGCGGTCTTGTGTCAGGTGGGTCAGTGGTCACGGTACGTGATGGTGGTGCCTATCAATGCCACAGAAGCAGGTGGCCTGGTGACGTGCTCACAGTTCATGGGAGGAATGTTGCGGAATATTATGTGATGGCCGGGATGCTGGGGGTCCAGATGTATCTGGTGACAGGGAAGCCTCAGAGTGACGTGTCAGCCGAGATGCTGGAGTTCAGTGATGCTCCGGGGTTTTGCCTGGAGATGGCCGCAGGTGTTGCCGATGCAGCGTTGTAGGGTTGTTGGTGGCCCTGGGGGTGTGTGAGGGGTGCGGGGGAGGTATGTGCCGCGGTTGGGGCACCGTATGAGGGACCGGAGGTGGCGGGGTCATGACAATAGGCAGTGGATAGGTTAGTTTTCATTTCCAATGCCTTACATAGAGACTGCCAGAACTGGGAGACAAAGAGAGGGCCATGGTTGGAGATGATGTCATTGAGGAGGCCATGCTTGGAGAACACATGTTCAAGGAAGATCTGGGAAAACTCCTGGGCATCGTTAGTGGTGCGGCAGGTGACAAAGATGGCCTGCTTTATGAGATGGCAGACCACAACAAGGATGGCATTAAAGCTGTCAGGAAGCTCAACAATATGATCCAGGGAGATTAATAACCAGGAGTGGTGACCAACAAGGAGGGGTTTGAGGAGGCCATAGGGGCAGTGATGGGGAACCTTGGCTTGGAGGCAGGATTTGCAGGCCCAGACATACTGGGTGATGTCTCATTTGAGTCCTGGCCAAAAGTAAGTCTGTGAAATAAGTTGAACAGTCTTATGGATTCCTGGGTGCACCTGTAGCTTATGGTTGTGGTGTTGTTGGAGGATGTCAAGGTGTATGTTCTTGTGATCTGAGGCATAGAATTGGCCATCCCAGAGAAAGAGGGAGTTATCCAGAGATAGGGTGAAGGTTGACTGGGTTGGTGAGACATCCTCTGGAGTGTTCTGGGGGTCATGCTGGGTGAAGAAGGGGTCTAGGGGCATGTTACAAATTTGGTGTAGGATTCCTTTTTCCTTTAAATCAGCATAGCATGAAGGTGTTTGGGGGGGATTACCACTCAATGATTAAAGGGGTTCTGTTCTGCATCAAATGATTTCTTTGGGTAAACATCTGGTTGACAGGTGAGGGTGTTTAGCTTGGCTCTGAGGCATCCAAGGCGGTAGTGTATGGTAAAGTCATACTCTGAGAGGATTTCCAACCAGCAAGCTTGTTGACAGCTAAGTTGTTTTGTGGTTGTGAAGTACTGGAAGTTGTTGTGGTTGGAGTAGACTTGGATACAATGTGGTGCTCCTTTGAGGTAGGCCTGCCATTGCTGGAAGGCTTTGACTATGGCAAGCAGCTCTTTGTTGTAGATGTTGTAGTTGAGCTCTGCTGGGATCATCAAGTGCATGTAGAAGGCAATGGGGCCTAGCTCACTGCTGCTGGGGTACATCTGCAAGAGAATGGCTGGGAATGGCATAGTTGGAGGTGTTACATTCCAAGACCATGGGGAAAGAGGGGTTGTAGTGCTAAAGGATTGGGGTGAAGGTGAAGATGGTTTTGAGGAGTTTGAATACACTTTAATGCTCTCCCAGTTCCATGGAGTGTCTTTCTGAGTGAGCCGATTAAGAGGTTTCATGATGCTAGAGTAATTATCTATGAACTGGCAGTAGAAGTTAGCAAACCCAGGAATGACTGTACCTCCTTGATGTTCCAGGGTGGCAGCCAATCCAGAATGACTTGAATCTTGACTGGGTCCATGTGTACACCATCTGGGAGACTATTATGCCAAGATACTCCACTGCCATAATGTCAAAAGTGCACTTCTCTAGTTTGGCATGGAGGTGGTACTCCCAGAATTATTCAAGGACCTGGCACACATAGTTCTGGTGGTCTTTGAGGGAGTCTGAGTAGGATGTTGTTGAGGTAAACAATTATGAAGACATTGCTCATGTTGTGGAAGATGTTGTTCATGAAGTACTGGAAGGTAGCCGGGAAATTGGTCATTCCAAAGGGCATGACTAGATATTCAAAGAGTCTGTAGTGGATGTGAAAGGCAGTTTTCCATTCATGTCCCAGAGCTATGTGCACCATTGTTGTAACCAGATTGGAGGTCTATTTTAGTGTAGATCTTGGCACTGTGGAGGTGATCAACAAGATCACCAATGAGGGGAAGGGGATACTGGTTCTTTTTGGTGACTTTATTGAGTCCCCAATAGTCAATGCAGAGTCAGAGGGAGCCATCTTTCTTCTTTGCAAATAGTACAGGTGCTCCATCAGTGGAGTTTGAGGGCCGGATGAATCCCTTGCCAAGCATTTTGTCAAGGTAATCTTTGAGGGCATGGAGTTCCACTTTGGACATATTGTAGATCTTGCTGAATGGGGGTGTGGTGCCTTCTTCCAGATTGATTGTGTGGTTGTATGATCAGTGAGGGAGAAGTTCCTTGGCACTCCCTTTTTAGAGAATACATCAGCAAACTCATGGTACTCAGGAGGAACTACTTTGCATAAGATTGTGAAGCTGGAAGGCTGGGGTGCCATCCTGCAGGATGCACATGAAGAGTTCTGGGCCTATGATTTTGATATCCAAGTTGGCTGGATTGAAAGGCTTCTAGCTGTCTGATGTGGGTGCATTGCCAGGGGTGAGTGACATGGGTGTCTTGCAGCCCAAGGCAGGATAGGAGGGGCCTTTATATTGGTTTTGAGGTATATTGGGGGAAAAGGAGGGAGTCAATTGTGGGGTTGGAGTCTGGGGTGGTCCAGAGTTGTTTTTCAGGGTTTTTAGGGGCTCTGGAGGTGCCAGGTCATTCATGGTCTGGAGTTGGAGGTGAATGGCAGTGGCCAAGCTGGCATTGGGTCCTGGGAAGGTCATAGTAAGGTCCTCCCAGTTGATATTGGGGTTGACATTGCATAGCCAAGGTAGTCCAAGGATGATTGGGGTTGATTCCAGGAATGAGGTGACCAGGAGGTTTACTGGGAACTGGAGGCTGTTTTCAAGAAGGAGAGTGTTGGAGTGGGAGTGGGTGATGGGTCCAGAGGCAGAGGGATTGCCATCAAAGAGCTGTATTTGTAAGGGTTTCCCGAGGGGGCTATAGGTCAGCTGCAACCATTCACTGACAAACATACCAGTGGCCCTGCTATCTATGAGGGCAAGTAGTACGTTGGGGAAACCATCTAACTATGGGTTGATGACAAATGATTGGGTGGAGGTTAAGCAAAGTTGCAAGGGTGTTGTTGGCAGGTATGTGGGATGCTCCAGACTACCTATACCCAGGGTAATGCAAAGGTGAATGGGCTCTGGGGCAAGTGCAGGTTGCTAGCAAGGGCAGAGCATAAGGTTCTGCCAGTCAATCCAGGGGTTTGTTGCGTGGAGCCAGGGGAGTCCCAGGATGAGGGGGGCAGCAATTGTGGAGCTTTGTTACAAGGAACTGGACTTCCTGCTGCTGGCTGTCAGCAAACGTAATAGGCAGCTGCACAAAGTGGGTGATAGCTCTGAAGGATGTGGCACTGCCATCAAAGAGTTGGAGGTGGATGGGGATGGGTAACTGCTAAAGAGAGTGGAGAGTTGACGAGGCCAGGGACTTGTCAACAAAGTTGTTGATGGTGCCGCTGTCAATAAGAGTTGTTGATGCAGGCAGGGGAAGGATCAAGAGTGACACTCATGAGGAGGGCCTGGCAGGACTGCAAGGAAAGATAAGCCATGAGGGTGATTGTGGATAAGACTGTTGCATGGAGGTATGAAGCCAGGGTGGAGAAGACATTGAGGTCTGGTCTGCAATTTAGTTTGCCTTCCTAGTCTGAACTGCTGGCTTGTTTTCCATAAACTGGCAGTCACAGTCCTTGCCATCAATGGTCCAGACTGCACAGCCTATAATCCAGCATTTGGGGCAGTTGTTAATAAAGTGCCCTTGCTAGCCACATAGGATGCACAAACCTGCCCTGCGTTGGCACTCCTGCACATCATTGGGTACATCAATCCAGGGCCAGCCGGAGTTCTTGACCTGGTTGGCCTGTAGAGACTCTTTGTTGCCAGAAGTGTCAGTGGAGTCAAGGGGGAGGTCGAGGTCATTGGAGGGGGCTTCTGGGGCTTTATTGAGGTTGGCAGCATTGAGCTGAGCAGAGGGGCGAGGGCTAGTGGGGCAGGGTGGTCTGGAGAATCCTTGACCTGTGTCAGGGCAAGGGCAGGATGGACTGGAGAGGCGGCACAAGCAAGTAGTCCTGTGTGTGTTGCCCTGGGTTGCCAGGAAGAGTTGCTTGTGGTGCTCCAGTTGCTCTGGGGGGCCAAGAACTTGCTCTGATCCTCCTAGTACCTTTGATCAACTTGGGTGACCAGTGCCTTGTGTCCATTGTATGTGGTCTACTTGGAGGCAATGCAGAGGACATCCTTGATATGTTGGAGTAGGGCACAGTGGAGAGCAAACTGGAGAGCATTGTAATTCCAACCTGTTTTGTAGGCTTCTTGCTTGAACTGGACAATGAAACTGGTAAAGTGTTCTTCTGAGTGCATCTGGAGGTTGATGAGGGTTTCCTCTGCATCCACCATAGTATTGTAGATGCCAAACTTACCAGAGAACTCCTGGACAAAGGCCTGCCAGTTAGAGAGGATGGGGTTGGTGGAGTCATACCTTAACAGGGCCATGTAGTGGTTGTAGGCAATGCCCTGGAAGTACAATGCTGCAAATGCAACCCAGGAGTTCTCAAGCTGAAAGGTGACTGGTTTTGCCTAGAATATGATAAGACACTGCATAAGATAGGTGTGCCACTTTGTGGCTCATGAAGGGTTTCAGATTTTGTATGTTAAGCTTCCCCTTGCATGCCAGCACATTGTGGGTGTTGTCCAGGGCATTTTGGTTACAAGTGGGGCCGGCATTGTAATAGTAGTAGAAGTTGTTGCTGCTAGGTCATTGAGGGGGGAAGGTGCTCATAGCCAGGCCCCATCCACCCAGGAGTCCACCATCCAGGTGTCCTCCACCAGGTGAGGGGCCATTGCTTTCTGGTGCAAGGTCCAAGATAAGGGGGTACTCTAGGAAGTGCTCCTAGAGGAGATGGTCCTTGCAGCCCATAACTGCCAGGTAGTGGTCTGGGGGGGCAGAGGCCTGGGGAGATAGAGGGGGCATAGCAGCCCTGAGTAGAAGGAGGGGCAGTTCTGACTGGGAGGAAGCTGAGGGAGTGCCAGGGCTCTAAGACATGGTTTGCAGGGAGGGGGTCCATTACCACAGTTGCCCCTGAGGTCAAGATGGGGGAGCCTATTGTGGATAGAGTCAGGTGCTGGAGAAGGAGATTTGCCGGGCCTAGTTGGTCTGCTACTGAGGGGTGCAGGTTTGTCGATGTAGGATAGGGTGTGGGAGGATGTGGCCTCATTGCAGGGAGGGGCAGGTTGTGTGAATTTGGTGCGAAGGAGTTGAGCTTGCTCTGGCTGGCCTCAGGTGCAGAAGATGCTGGGGACAAAGTGGGCCCTATGATATGAGACCAATGGTGTAGGCAGCAGGTTGGGAAAAGAGGCCTCCTTCCAGGTTTAGGGATTGGAGGGTTGCGGAGGTGGCATCAAGTTCTTGCTGCTGAGGTTGGGCTAGAGGTGGGGCCTAGTCCCAGAGTAGGTTCGGTTCTTCCCACTATACATGGAAAGAGTGGGTGGGGTTGACAGGGTCTTTGAAGTGTCTCAGCATGGGGCTGGTGTGGATTTTGTTGACTAGGGTCAGGAGTTTGGCCTGGAGGGTGGTGTCCACCCAAAGTGAGTTAGCAACGTTGTCGGGAAGGTCATCCTTCTGGTAGCTCTTATGGAAGTCAAGGAGGCAGTCAGCCCACTGTTCCAAGGTGCCAGAGATGTTGAGTTGTCTCAGACTAATGAGGAGGGTGCATGTATACTGGGAGAAGGTGACAAGGGTGATACATAGTGAACCCAGGACATCATTGTGCTGCTGCACATAGGCCTTGACCTGTTTTTGGCATGCAAGATGGGAGGGAAGGGTGTGTGCCATTGGAGCCACAGTGGGTTGAGGGTGTTGGGGGTGGATGGTGCCAGGGAGTTCTTGGACTGGAGCTGGGTAGGCAGGGTAAAGTTCCAGAGCAAAAAATGTGGTGCTGGCAGGGCCCCATGCACTGTGTGGGGTTTTGGGCAACCTGCCAGGCAGGATCTGGAGGTATGTTCCTGGGTGGGCTGGCCCAGGGTTGTAGCGCCAATCCAGAGGTAGGCTCTAGCTGATCAAGGGCCCATATAGCAAAGTATTCAGGTCCAGAGCCCAGTGATGCAGGGGTAGGGTGGGGTAGTGTTTGATAAATGGTGCAGGATAAGAGGGGTCCTGTTGCTGTGTAGAGGTCCAGGCTGAGTTCTCGGCACTATGGGCTGTCAATGGTGTATGAGGCCAGCAGGTGTAGTTATCTGTGTCTGGCTAGTAATGGCATCTGGTATCGTGTCATCAGGGTTGTTTAGAAAGATGAGGGGGTGATGGCCAGTGCCCTCTTCGAAGATAACATCCCATGATGTCATGATTGATCGAGATCTTGGATTGTATAACCGGTAGCCACTGTTTGCATAGCCAACAAGTTGCATTCTCACAGACTTAGGGTCCAGCTTTGACCTTATCGGCTTGTTTGGGACCTTTGCCCATGCCAAGCATCCCCATGGCCAAAGATGGTCCACATGCTGTCATTGACCAGTCCAGGTCTCCCAAGGGATTGTGTTAGGATGTTGCAAGGAGAGTAGTAAGTTTTGCATGTAGACTTGTGCTGATGCCACCTCCACCCACAGTTCCCGGGGTAAGCCACTTTCTGCCAGGATGCATTGCATGCCCTCCAGTATGGTGCGGTTTGCATGTTCTGCCATGCCATTCTGGGCATGAGGATGATGCCATGCATGCTGAGGCAAGTCAACCAGGACTTGTTTACCCACTTGCGCCCTGCATCTACCCTGACTTCGCGCAGTTTGCGGCCTGTCTGGCGTTTGGATTTGGCATGGTAGGCTGTGAAAGCGGTGAGGGTCGTGGTGGCATCCTTTCATGTCAGGAAGAATACAGAGATGTATGAAGAGCCTCCATCTACTGCCACCATCATGTAGGTGGCACCTTCCAGTGACAAGACAGTAGCTGGGCCTCATAGGTCCACATGCACGCAGTCATTTGGCACTCCTTCAGGTTCTACCTCAGCATCATATAGTCGCACAGCATGTTTACCAAAAATGCAATCTTCACATATGCCAGGTATGCTCAGGAGTCCTTTTATTACGAGACCATCAACAAGATTCCTTGCCAGTACGTTTTTGATTGCCATGACGCTTGCGTGGCCAAACATCCAATGCCATACTTCCAGACTCGTTGGTTTCAGCTGCAACCTCGCAACCATTGCCGCTGGGGTATCTGAGCCACCAAGGGAGCTGAGAAGGTACATCCTGTCTGCCCCCATTCCACACATGACTTCCCTCCCACTAGGGTCTCAGAAGCAAACACAACCTCCCCCAAAGGTAATGTTGAAGCCGGCTTGATCAAATCTATTGATTGAGATCAGGTTGGATGTCAGGTCAGGGGCATGTAACACATTTTTGAAGATGAGTTTGGATGAGCCGTAGTCCATTTTGCAGACCTTATGAACAGTTCCCTGACTTACTATGCAGAATCTGGCTCCTTTAGGTGTGGCATGACCCTCCATAGGGTTACCTAATTCTTCATAATTGGTGAACATGTCTGTCATGACCCTGCCATCTCTGGACTCTCCTATGCTGCCCCAACCCCAGCACACACCCCCCGCACCCCCC
Source organism: Termitomyces sp. MG145 (assembly GCA_003313055.1). Classification (NCBI taxonomy): domain Eukaryota; kingdom Fungi; phylum Basidiomycota; class Agaricomycetes; order Agaricales; family Lyophyllaceae; genus Termitomyces; species Termitomyces sp. MG145. Next base: position 9,227 of record QGOB01001701.1, read on the forward strand.
ACACACCTCCGGGACCACCGACAACCCCACAACGCTGCATCGGGCAACACCCATGGCCATCTCCGGACAAAACCCGGGCATCACCGAACTCCGGCATCTTGGCGGACATGTCACCCTGAAGCTTCCCTGTCACCGGGCACATCCAGACCCCCGGCATCCCGGCCATCACATAACATTCCGCAACATTCCTCCCATGAACCGTCGGCACGTCACCGGGCCACCTGCTTCTGTGGCGTCGACAGACGCCACCACTACGTACTATAACCACCAACCTGCCTGATGCAAGACCGCTGCGACCCGCGTCAGCATGCCCGACCACTATCACAACCCCGGGGCTGGGAGCCAGTCCCAGGACTTAGCTGGAGAAATCAGATGCCACGGTCCTGGGCTAGAATCCTATCCAGGACTTAGCGGAAGAGTAGTACATAAACCATAGGATAGCATACAAGTTAGGTAGTCTTGATATTAACCATAGTTCTCCATATTTCCGTATTCTCTGTCTCTGTCTTGATCTCAATCTATTCTCGTGCCTCTCTTCTCTCTCTCTTGTCTCGTCTCTTGTCTCTCGTCTCTGTGCCTCGTGTTTCCGTTCCGTGACTTGTATCTCTGTTCTGTATCTCTCCTCCATTTCTCTATCTACTGTTCCGTATCTCTTCCTCTCTATTCCTACTCTCTGTTCCATGTCTCCTCTCATCCCCCAGTTACTCAACCAATCCACCCCTGTCTGCTCCGTACCTATCTCCACCCACTTCCAAAAACTACCTCTGCCCCCCCCAATCAATACTACCCTCCTGCTCCCCGTTCCCCCCTCCTTTACAAACCCCCCTACGCTTCTGAACTTGTGCTCCCCTCCCCAGAGCACTTTCAAACCTTGAGCGCATCGCTACTCGTACCCTGGAGCGTCCGAACTTTGTCCCGGACCACTTGTAGCTGTACCGGAGCTCCCAAGAAGCCCTGGACCTGTACTTGGCCTCCCGAGCTCGCCTAGTAAAGACTTGCCAGTGTAGTAGAGCCCCCGTCATCAGCGGGACCTGACAATGTCTCAGCTGACAAAGAAGTGATCAGTTGCCCCTGAATTGGCATAGGTGGGCACTTCTGTTTTTGGAGGTAAGTGTGCCAGTCCATTTTACTATTTTCAACTGGTCAGGGTTGATTGTTGCAGGCTTCATTATTGCTGATAGGGTGAATGTGATGTGGGGTTGGGTGTTTGGCTCTGGCGCTGGTGGCATGGGTAGTTGTGTGTTGAATACTGCTATATTCACAGCAGGTGGCATGGTTGATGTGGTTGTCTCATTCAACAGTGTTGTGCTGACTTGCCGCCTAGCTGCTATGCAGGAAACAACCAACAAGACCAGCTAGATAGGGAGAGCTAGCAAGTAGTAGTGTTACATGTGTGTGAGAGGAGTCTAGCAAAGTCCCAGAAACTTGGTAAGGAGTTGTGAGGTCAGAGTCAGTAAGGAAGTGAGAGAGGATAATGGTGCAGCCGTTAGTGTTGCTACCAAATCGCAGCGGGTTGAGAGATCTGCAAAGACCCAGAAGGTCATTAAGGAATTTAAGAAGAGTTAACGGAAATGTACGAGTCGCTAGCCGTAAGCGCTAGCGTTAACGAAGGTGAACCACGGGCACCTGTATGGTGCTTAACGAAGGCAAAGCAAGGGCACCCGTATGGTGCGTAACAAAGGCGACAAGCGCTAAGTCCAACAATACTGTCGAGCTGAGCGTGGAGAGCGAAGGAGACTGGACTGGTAAACCCAAATCAGCCATTAAGGAAGCAAGAGCGTGAATGAGATCTTAAGTGTAGTCTGAAACGGGGACTAGACTCTGGTATGATTCGATGATGTTTAGCTACTGACAGGGCAGTATTTATAGGTAGGTAAGATGATAAAAGGGGAAACCAGTAAGAGATAGTAAGCATAGTGGTTGCATGTGATAACACATGTTGGGAGCCGCTATTGAATAGGAAAATTGTAAGTAATATGAGAAAATTGTAAGTAGATCGGATAAGAAAAAATAGCAAGTGAAAATTATTTTATGATCGATTGTCGGCCACCGGTCAGGGGCCGTAGAGAGGGCTGGATTGTCCAAGGTCAGCCTGGTTGTTAAGGCGATTGTTGGTAACGGTCGGTGTCGTTAGCGGTCAGTTGTTAGCGGTCACATGCTTAGGTCACATGCTTGGTTCGACTTGTCAGTGTCGGGCAGCCAGCGCTGACCGGGTCGTATCAATGGTGTCCTAGACATCTTACTCTTGTTTCTGAAGTTTGGGGGGAACTGGCCTTCCTTTTCCCCTCCCCTCCAGTAACAGTTGTTGATGGTGTGACCATTTTGACAGCAGTTTGGATTTACACATACCAGCTTCTGCTTTGTCTGAGCTTGCAGTGCTGTCATTGATATGCCTGCTTTCTGCTTCTGAAGGACTAGGTGGTCCCAGTGAACAGTGAGGGCTGCAATACCATCTTTGGATTCTGTCTTCGAGTATATTCCTGCTACTATGGCATTCCAGGATTCTGGTAAGGAAGCAATTAAGATTGTGCAGAATGTAGCATCGTCTATCTTCTCTGTCACTGACCTCCACTTCTCTCTCAGATCTTCCATGTGTTTCAGAAAGTCCATGCCATCCAAGAATTTAGTGGCATGTAGCCATTTCTCCACATTGATTGCGGCTATCTCTGAAAAGACGCTGTAATTCTTGGTAAGTGTTTTCCAGGCTGCCGCCACAAACTCATCCATTTTTATTCTTAGTCCCACTGGATTTTTAGTGTTATAGATGATGAGCCCTAACACCCATGCATCCCTTTCCTCCCACTCCTCAAGAGACAGGTGTCTTGACGACCACCCGGTGGGGTTTGGTTCATCTTTTGTGTTGCCTGCCAGGTGTGGCTCACTTCTTGCCACAATCAAGATGTGATCTTTGAACATGGCGTAGTTGTCCCATTGAAATGGGCTTCCTCAGGGAAGTTTGGCGGGTTGGACGAGTGTGTGGATGTCATATTTTTAGTGCAAGTGTGGATGTGTAAGGGTTTGAGTCAATTTTTCAGAGCAGTGCCTCAACAATGTAGAAAAAAATATAAAAAGGAGTGTGGAAGTGCACATGGGGCCTATAACCTGTAGACAAATACAGTAGTTAATGCCTCAGTCGCACAAGATAATGTTATTTGACTGAGTTTACCTGTAGACGAATACAATAGTTAATGCTACAGGCTGGTTTAGTAAATGGTAGGTAAATGTAAGATAAGCAGCTCACCCTCAGTCACATAAGATAATGTTGTTTGACTGAGGGTGGCTGACTGTGTACTAGAATAGCTAAATAAAATAATTAAGGTTTGAATAAAGACTGGCAAATAACAATCTTGTAGCCACCTAGGCGCATGGAGAAAATATGTATGAAGTAACTGAAAAAGGAAAAACATATTGCATAAGCAAGATATGACATACGGGCTTTGAGAGAGGCAAATAAGTCACTTTTCAACAGTGAGGAAGATCCTTCGACAGAGGATAGAGTATTGAGGAAGCCAAAGTAGGTAAGAGTACAAGGAGGCGCAAATCAATCCATGTTGGAGGACTATTTCTAGTAGTGAAATGGAAATGCATCATGATCCTTGGCAAGGTCCATCACAGCGTCTTGATGACTCTGCGATCAGAAATTCTAGGATTAGAGTATACTCCCTAAACACATGTGTTCCAACATCTTATGATGTACATCCCAGAATTACAAGCTAAATCCTAAGTAGATAGAAGTTTAATCCAAGTTTTGACTACCCCACTTATTGATATCTTTGGCATGAAAGTGGAACATCATTGCTTCTGTGTGATTTCAGAACTTCTGCATGGTGTTGTGCCATTGTACTTAGGTGTCTACCAGGATTCCTCCTTTGGTTTGGCTGTGTGCATCATCACCTGTGTCACTCTGGGTTGTCTGTGCAACTTCTGCTAAGCAGCTGTGTGCATGAGGGAATGTGCTGCAACCTAACTCCAGGGATGCACCACATTTTAAGCATGACTTGCCCACTCAACTCACATGCTTTATAGAACAGATGGAGACCCTATTGAAGAAACATCAGATTTGAGAAAGAATGCTTAAGGAAGACTACCTCTGCAGATACTCCAACACAGAAGCCAAAAGGGAATAGATGGCTGTGACCAAGTATAAGGACTTGCATAGCTATGAAGACTTCAGGAAAGCTATTGTTAGTGGCTACAGGGAATTGAGGCAGAAAAGAAGAGGCTCATTAGAGTTGCAGACACCCTTGGCATAAAAGCATGGATCAGAGAGTTCCAGGTTCACTATATTAAGTTAACCAAGGACTCCAGCTAGCTAGTGGCCATGGATTGCAAGTTAGTGAAAATATTCTTTATCTGTGTAGATGAGTTCTTCATCACAGAAATAGAAAGCCATCTTAGAATTTGGGTGACTATGCTCAAAGGAAAGAAAGCCTTTGAAGAATGCTGACTGACAGACCAGTATCACATATAACTGAGGGTCATTGAGGTGGCCATCAAAGTAGCACAAGGTCACTTCTATCACTTGCATGGACCATTTGAAAAAGCAACCAGCATTTCAGTGATCCTCATGGCCTGAAACTTCTAGGTCAGGAATATGGTTAAGAAGGAATTGTCAGAGTTTATGGTAACTTTAAAAAAGAGTCACCAGGAGAAAAGCTTTGAACAACAAATGCAGGCAGAATGAGTAAATTGACAGTGCTCTTAGATGCTAGGACAGAGTCAGCACTAGTTCAATTAGAGACACAGTACTCAGTGAACATGGGTTGCCATTTCATTGGAGACCACTGGATCAGCTGTGCTTTGAAATGACAAAGCAAAATATGCTAAAATGCTGATTATTTGGCCTATTAATCCATGCATTGATGAGTGTATATGGCTCATGTGACATATTTAAGACTGAAATTGGGGCCATGTTTGGACATGGTACAATGTGGCAAACCTGCAGATCTGCAGGATTTATGTTGCATAAACTTACTGCTGCATAGCAAAATTATGCCATACACAAGTTGAAAACACTTGCCTGTGCTTCTCAGTAGAGCAAGAGCTTCTTTACCTGACAAGTATAATGGGCTCAAAGGTCTTGTATGTTCCTTGCAATAGAACCTTGGTCATGTGCATCCTTAATCAGGCACATCAGACAATGGGCCATTTTGGAGCTTAGAAGACACTGGATTAAGTGTGTCAATGGTACTGGTGGCCATAAATGGCCAAAGAAACAAGTCAATTTTGCTGGACCTGTCCATCTGGCCAATGTTCAAAATTTTCAAACCAGAAGCTGCCAGAAAAGCTACACTCACTTCCAATCCAAATAAAACTCTGGGACTCAATAGGTTTGGACTTCATATGCCTATTTCCCAAATTCCACAAGTATAACTACTTCTGGGTAGTAGCCTGCTGCATGAACAGCATAGTCCATTCAATACCAGTTACAACAATGCTGAAAGTGTCAGATTTATTGTGGATATATCTCAAAGGGATAGTTAGGCTTCTTTCAAGCATTTGTTTGCCCAGACAGGGTGGACTTAGTACATTGTATACCCTTGGTGGACTTTGAAATTCATGCAAGCATCTTGGAAACAACAGGATATGCACCCTTTGAATTGAATAATGGCTATATTCTATCAATGATACAAAAACTTTGCTTAGAAAAAACAATTCACAGAGGGATTGAGGACTTTGTGTGTACTGCTCTTATAAATTTAGTAGATGTGCATGAAGCAATCATTCAGGGCATGTGTATTCCACATAAAATGAAAATACTCCACAAAAGAGAGAAGCCAATTATTGGTATATGTAGCCTGGTCTATCTGTCTACAAAGAACTCAAACTTGCTCAAATGCAGGGCAGATAAGTTGTGCTGTAAGTGGACAAGACCTTATAAGGTTACTGAAGCTGAGAATTGTATGTCAAACCATGTGCTAGAACTGTCAGTTGTGCTGCAAGCATGATAAATTCATTCAAAGTTTCATGTATTGTTGTTACAATCTTGATGCTCTATTTCCCAATTAGATAATGCTCAAATTCTATGAATTTGGGACTGGTGATGACCAGAAGTGATTTGTGGATGATCTGAAAGGTCATAGGTGGAGGTCCAATTGAGTTTAGGTGATACTACCAGGGAAAAACTGCAAAACTATACAGAGCTAGCAGTCCTGAACAGATATTTGGAATTGCATAATGAAGGACATGTAGTAAGAGGCTGATTGGACTTTGTCCAATTTGGCTGTGAATGTTTGTGGCTGTTTGTATCACAAGATCTTGTACTAGAATATTTTCTGTTCTTCTTTCTCTTCTCTCTTTTATTCTGTACTCACACACATGTTGAGCATATAGACAAAATATCATCTGCCTGGACAGGCATAATATCATTATATGGGAGTGGCCTACCCAGGCTGGAAGAAATCATTGTCCTGCCAGATGCTGGCTTATCAGTCACAGTATCAGATTGAGGTAGACAATGATGAGGGCTACTCACACTATTTTGAAGAAGTGGACCATGAGCAATTTGATCTGGCTGGGCCCTCACCCTTGTAAATTAATATGAGTGCAGTGGCCTGACCATCACCACCAATGCAGGTGCTCCAGCCTGTGAGATTGATGAATAAGGAATATGCACCCAATGTACACCTGCTAATAGGTATGGAGACATTGCTGCAGAGCTTGGAAGCTGCAGGTCAACTAGTACCTGCATCTGCCTGATTTTTACAAGATAACCTTGTGGTTGTTGTGATAGAGAGGTTGCTTGACCAAATTGAGCTGATGAAGAAACACCATATATCTGCATTGGAACAGATTTATTGTGCAACTAAGAAAAGAGTCACCTATAGAGGCAAAAAGAGTTAAGAGCTACCTTACCAGTGAGCACCTGCAGTAGCACAACCAGCATGTTCTGAGACTAGCATGGCTTTGTTGTCATCTCTGCTGCTTCTAACAGCAAGCAATTACTTTGTGATCCCATCAAACACTTCTAAGCTAAGCTGTTGCTTGAGCCAATAAATCAAGTTATAGCAGATGCCCTGGTAATGAGGCAAATTAAGATCAGTTTGGTGTTGTTAGTGCTGTTAATCTCTTATCAGAAAAGGCTAGTTGTCTAAGGCTTGGCACCTAGTGTGCCTCCTCCATCAGTTTCTCATATAGCTGACCTGTCTGCTAGGTGGTATTTCTTACTTAGAGACATAAAACTACTTACTGACTCAAATACCAGTAACTATAATCAACAGGTATATAGACACAATAAAGTTGTTTGGATACTGACTGAGTAACTATAACCAACATCAACTCATGCTTCCAGACATGCTGGAGCTGCTTACAATCTATGAAGACTAAAGGCTTCCAAAGGCTCCTATTAAATAGCTGATGTGCCCTACAGAGCCAGTCCAGCTCAAAGATTATTTATGAAAGTCTTCTTGCCAGCACCACCAAGACAGTATTCTATAGTTGTGCTGACTAAAAATCCACACACATATGTGCAATATGGAGAGTCAACTACAACCCAAAAGAAACAGGTGGCCTCTTGCAAAGGCAAGCAGCATGCTGAGCCATTGGACAGGGAAGAAGAGGAAGCTTTGAAGGGGAGCTAAACACCTGCAGAAAGTTTTAGAAAGTCATGTGCAATAAGCACACTGAAAATAGGGAGGCTAACACAGCCAAATAACAGGCTGCCCTATCTGAACAATAGGGCTTTTAACAATCTTTTGAAAAGAATTTCCAATAGTCCAGGAGTGAAGGTGTGTGGTCCACTTAATTGAACAGCCTGTAATATTTGTGCACTACAAATACAGTGCTTGTTGGCCTCAATGCCAATTGTGCTGCTGCTTATTAGCATAGCTCTGGTTACCATGCTAAAATTTCTGGCACAATTGTGCACAAGTATGCCTCTTGATGCCTGCAAGACACTATATACAAGCTTGAAGAGCTCTTCAAATACATGTCCAATGAACATGTGCCTTATCACAGCAGAATTGTTGTGTTTACTCTACTTACAGAGCTGTTAGTGTGTGCAGAGCAAACAAATGTGTTCCTACACAATGGAACAATGACCTTGTCATTGTCAGACTTTGTATACTGGTACATTCCTAGTCACAATCAAAGGCCTGAGGATTTTGCCCTCTTAAAATATTAACAAGGTTCCTTAGTGCTCTCTACACACTCAAGAAAATGGCACTACTACCTTGCATGTCATGCATGCATCTGATCATTCTGGGCCCTTTTGCCTAGACCAGTTGGTGCAGTAGAGCATCCCTAGCATGGAAAGCACCTCATAGGGCATTGCATTTGACTTTGCATATCAAATGTACTGGAAGATTCTATTTGAATTTGCCCTATGCTAAGTGTTGTATGTCAACAGCACTACTAGTTGTCTGGCATGTAGCACTAGTCATGATACAACCTAGCTTGTACTTATGAGGCAGTAGCTTCATATAATGGAACATTCCCTGACAGCCCTTTTAGCATTGCATCTAGGTCTACTCAGACCACAACAACCTTCAGTACTTCACCACCACTAAACAGCTCCGTCACTAACAGGCTCAATAGTCCAAGCTATTATCTGAGTAAGACTTTGTCATTAACAACTTGGAGCCAAGCCCAATGCTCTGACTCAGAGACTCAATGTCTATTCCTCTCCATTCTTTGCAAACAAGGGCTACAACCCCTGACTTACAGTTTTCCTCTGAAATATTCCCTATGCTGTTCACAAGACCACTTACAACATCTGAAGTCTGCAACAGTCAGTACCTTCAGCAAGAAATTGACACTGCTTTTTGAGCCTACAGCAAACATGCTGATACCTGCAGAAAACTCATCTTTGTTGGCCCATTAGCTCCCTAGTCTGGTTGGACCACAAGCATCTAGTCCCCTTTAAGATCTTCTAGTGAACACCAGCTTAACCCACTATTAAAATAAAGAACCTCTATCCCATACTTCACATTAAGCTCCTCAAACACCTTCAGCAAGACCCCTTTCCCAGACAACAAAATAATCCTCCTCTGCAAGTAGAAGTCATCAGAGAAGAACAGTACAAAGTGAAGATTCTCAACTTTTGGACTTACTAAGGCAAGTTAAAGTACCTTGTCTGATGGACTGGACATGGACCCAATGACAACACCTGGAAATCTCTTAAACCTTTCCAAAACATGCCAGACACCTGCTGAAGTTCACCTTATGACCCACTTAGAGCCCATTATCATTGCATCCACAGTCTTCCATAGTCTCCTGGAGCACCTCATCCAGACTCAGCATGGGTTCTGCCAAGCTTGGAGTAGTCCACTTTAGATGGTCTTCTTGATGCTTAATGGTGGAACTCCTCTAACCACTCCAGATCCTCCATCATCTGCTCAATCTCTAAAGAAAGTTGGTACTTGAGATAGATCATTTGGAGCCCAAACCAGATGAAGGATTGTGCTATGGACACTTTATCTAACAGCTCCTAATGGGCAAGGCTTATGATCAACTCCAATCCTGTCTTCTTACCTGCACTTATTAGTTGCAGATGGGATTCCCTCACAAACTCCCCTCAATCCAGTCAATGTCACCCCTTTCCCTGCTGCTTTGGGTGATGATGCTCTTCTTGAACACCAACATACCTCCCTGCACATCCAGGGACAGACAGGCCTGCCAAAAGGACTGAGGCTCCAGCTCCCATACCAACTCCTTGTTTTAGGCTTGGAGCTAATAATTCTGCCCCCAGCTAGGATCATCTCCTGCCTTTTCAACCTTCCAACCTTGTGCTGCAGCTCTTTTACTTACTGCTAAAAACACTCAACTAGCCCTGAAGACCTGATGGAATACCTAGAAAGAGGAAAGAACACTGCAGATAAGGCTCCAACCATTAATGTCTGGGCTCTAGCCCCTTTTCTGAGAATGCATGCCTCTTCACTGCCACATTTACCATGGCCTCAGACTCTAGAGACATCTTAGTTGGGCATGCCAAGAAACAACTGACCTTTTAGAAGTCTCCATCACTTCTGCTCCATTAGAGCTCCTAGGGAGGAACAAGGAAGTCCTGACCTACCTTACCTCTGGTTGCATCTACACAAGCCTTAAGGACTCTAGGCCCCATTAACCCACCCCACCCACTTCCCAAACTTCTCTCTTCCAGATCTTGCTGCACACTTCTAAAAGCACAACCACTGACTTTTTGCCTTGCAACTCTAGCTGCTGATGCTTACTGCTTGGTCATTATCTTTATCCCTGCATAAGAATGCTGGATCTCATCCTCTTCTCTTAGTGTTGCCTCTTACACTCTCTGCCCCACCTGCTATTGAGTTCAGAAAAAGCACCTAACATGCTTGTCCTAGTAGCAATTACAAACATTGGACCCTGTAGAATTGTGGCACAAATCACACTAGAAAGGATTAGCACTGAATGGATTGGTAATGTCCATCAGGTGACTCTGGCAAGTCAGGTGGTTAGAAAAGGGTCAGATGACCAGGAAGGGATCAGATGACCTTGAGAACAATGTCAGGTGATCAGAAATGCGGACACAATATGTACAGAGAATATCTAAAGGGGAGAAGAAGAGAAAAGGAAGGGGAAAAAGGAAAGGAAACAGGAGAAAGGAGAGAAGAGGGAATGGGCTCAGGAAGGGATGTTCCCTTACACAATAGGTATAACTCATTCTACAATGAAGTGTCATTCTAGAGAAGTTTGAGTGTTCATGCAGGCAGATTTCCTTGCTCAGACTTTGTGGAACATTGCCAGTGGTCACTCTCAGAGGTGGGTCTCTTCAGAGGATTGTGGGTCCATCTTGAAAAGACCTGCCCAGAGTGTGCTTTTTTGTATAGTGAGCATGAGAGACATATCAACAGTTGGAACTGCCAAAAGTCCCTGGTAGAATGCTTGCAGGTCTGAGTTTTCCTTTCTTTTACTAGTCTATGCATGTGCACCTTTATGAGATCCTGACAGGGAGATATAAAAGGTAAGGAGTTTAAGAGGATCAAGCAAGAAAATTGGTTGCAAGGCTTGAAGTCCTAGGCAGTAGATATCTTGGGGCCAAATATTGAACCCTTTTGATGTTGAACTTTGAATAAAGCAATATAGGTCCTTGTAAAAGTATTGTAAAATCTTGATTATCTATTTACTACTTTATTGAATACACTAAAGTGTATGCAATATAATTTGATTGCTGACAAAGTCAAGGATGAATGGATCAATTATAATAGAGACTGGATTTAGCAGCATGGACAATGGAATGTCTTGTGACATGTCTCAACAAGACTCTGCTAGATGCATAACATTGTAATACATTCATGGTCATGTATTTTTCACTACATTTAGACCTTTCATTACATTGCAGTCTTTAATACATCAACATGTCAACATCTCCAGCATGCCTATCCTAAGCAAGACAAAAGGAAGCAATTCACCTCCTAAGAGTTACATTGTAGTCCTCATCCTTGTTGTTGTCTGAGGTAATAACATATTCCTTAGTCTCATCTGGTACATCTTTAATATAAGATGTATTTTTGTAGACTAGACTGTATGAGTTTACATTGTTGAAACAAGGGTTGCAGTACCTCTACAATCCTTCTCTACACTAGCCACAGGTGTAGTGTTGTCAGTCATAATGTGAGTGTGATATCAAGTTGTGTTGATGCACTTGGATTTGTTAATCTAGCTATCAGAAACTGAAAAATAGTAAAAGTTTATATTTCTAGTGAAAGAGCCAGACAGGGACTTTCTTTGTATCTGGATGACAGAATCATCTACCAATCTTGCCTACAACAGCTGGAGCTCAAGTGGCTTTGCAGGGCTTGAGAGAGCTAAAGCTAAGCCTTGAACTGCCAAATGCTCTCCAGGACCTGGCTCAGCCTAGCTTAGATCTGGCAGGCTTGGCAGGCTCAGGGCCTACAAGCCTGATCTTGCAAATCACTATGAGAAGGAGTCTGGCTCAAGATTATGCAATGTATAGCAAGTTTATTGGGGTTACACTGGTATCAATGATCAAGTCACCAGATTCAGATCTCTCCAGTCTTTCTGTTGGGAAATCAGACAGAGATCTCAGCAAAAAGAAGCAGAGCACATGGTGTTACAAGTACTGAGAGGCACATACTATGACATAATCTGTCTATCAGTTAATTAAAGTTTAATGTCTGATTGGCTTATTCCATCCTTCACATGAGCTTGTTATCCTTAACACTTCCCCTCAAGCAAAATGCACATGGCAGTGTACTTCCCCTCAAGCAAAATGCACATGGAAGTGTACTTCCCCTCAATCTAGAAGACATAGGTTCACTTCGTTGTCTTCATCATCAGTAGAGATAGCAATACCACCAAACTTTCCAGCTATCACCTTGGAGTCCTTCTGTTGAACTTCACATGAAGGAGTGAAATTACCAGTTCCTCCTCAACAGAAGCAGATGACATTGGTATCAGCCTTTTATACAGCAACCATGGCCTCCAAATCAACCTTCATCTCCTCCAATTCCAGTTTCATGTTGGGATAAGCAACATTTTGATGACTGTCTTTGTTGAGCAAGCAAGTGATGACAATGTTGAGAGTGAGCTCTGTGTTGAGGATGATCCTATGCTTAAGTAATACTTTCATTTGTTTTTCTTTCGTTACACACTGTTCACAGCATATCATAGTATTATTGTTTTAGGTACATATCACTTAGCCTCCATGATTTGGTCCTTCTTCATAGAAGTGGTAATGAAGGCATGACAGAGTGCAAGGTGACTACCAAAACCATAGGCATGATGAACCTTGCCAAGGTTCTCCCAGATAACATAGGGGTTGGGGCCGATCATATGAGTGAGCTGAGCATCCTCCACACCAAGAATCAATTGCACCCTACCCTCAACCATCCTCATCTTGACCTTCTTCAACTCCTCATTCTTCAAATCCTTCAACAACACCTTTTCCTCCAACAAATCCCAATAACCCTGATGAACCATCATGGCCTCCATGCACATCAACCATTCAACATAGAGAGAGGCAGGGAAAGAAAATAGAACCATCCAGTGATGACAACATAACAACAATCAGAAAAGGAATAGAAGTAGAGAGCGACACAAGAAAGGTGGTAAGTTGGGTAGACTCAAGAGATTTCTGCAAGATTAGGTGCTTGCGACACAAGATAGATTTTTTCCTCCAAGGGGCAGATGACAGATTTTGGCCTCTGGGGGGCAAAAGGAACAAGGTAGACAACCAAGTGATGGATTTTTGCCTCCAGTGGGCAGGGATGAGGCACTCGAGGTATTTGCGAGATGCTTAGTGCTTGTGTTGGAAAATCAGACAGAGATTCTGGAAAAAAGAAGGAGAGCACGCGGTGTTACAAGCGCTGAGAAGCGCGTACTACGACATAATCCTGCCATAGACACACACGCACGCACACGCACGCACACACACACACACACACACATATATATATATATAACCGCGTGCCTCAGTCCCTTCTCTGCATCTCCCACTGAGTTCTCCCTGAAAGCGATGGATCCATCATGCTACGCCGTCGGATGATGCGCTCCGTAGGCTTGTTCCTCAACAGCCAAGCTCTCTTTACTTCTTCAAGCTACTAAATCCGAGTCCCGCAGTGGAAAGATACGCTCGGTTCCATATCATGTCCTACGATTTCAGCGCTTCCATCCTTACCGACGACTGGTTCCAAGGGTATACTCCAACTTGACAGTTTTTTTTTTTGACACAACTGATCCATGTTTAGAAACACTGGATGAGCGATGATTACGCGACGATAGGCCAGTACTCGTATTTTCTACCGCAACGGTAACACAATGTAAGTATCGTTCTCTTCATTTTGAGTGGTTTACTTCAGCCCATGTCCTAGGATACAACAATTTTGTCGGATCGTCGGCCATAGTCTACGAGCGAAAGAAAACTTGGAATGGAATATTGAATATTCCAACCAACAGCCCTATTGTATATCACTCCTGCTTATACCACCAAATCCTGAGGATGAATTCATGCGACATGAATGTCACCGACGTCCATTCTTGTTTATATCCTCTTTGCACTTCTACTCGTGGAGCTTTGGCATGGCGCGTGCCTTATTAGTTGAAGAAGATATCTTATCTTACAATCTCAGCTCTCGAAGCTAGAATAGAGACAGTAAATTTCTTCCTTCTTTGATTCCCGGCGTTTGACCAAAAGGACGTCCAAGTTGAATCAATCGCCTATGAGAAGCTCGAAGATTTGACGATCCTGGTGAGGCAGTCTTGAGTGAAGTAGAGTCAAGGTCAAAGGCAATGAAAAACAAATCGCGCTCTCAACTTGAAAGTCTCATCAATGCCGATTTTGAGTACCTCTTTGACAGAGTCTCAGTGTGCTCCTTTTCCCAGTCTCGCGCATCTAGCACTATCAGGTTCATCATTGAGTGACGCAGCGAAGAAAACAAACACAAACGCATTCGGACCGTATGAAACTTAGAATACTTCAGACAAAAGGCATTTGGCGAACATAATCCACCGAAAACAAGCGGATCCCAACTAAAATAAAACTTACTCGCGTTTAGCAGAACCTTTGAGCGCAGATCGGGACTACATGATTATTGAAAAGAGAAGGTAGTAACCAGATATTCACAGCTATTTAAGTCCTACAAGAAGTATATGTATTTGATTCACTCTCATCCCGCCGAATTGGGAGTATCGCGCCTTTTGTTGCCTACGACAATATCACCTATCCCGACGACTATCAATCCTGCTTTGCGCACTGTATGACCGACGATATGCGATGCCGTCCTCAGAACCATACGCGGTACGAATAACACGAGCTGCACAATCCCTCCTATCTCGTTCAGAATTCCTTTTCTATCTGTTTTTTCTCCCCGCGCAAACCTCTTCGCTCTTGAATACCAGTCACTTTTGACTTTAGGATCCGGATGACTGTCCCCGACATCGCGCATTGCAGTGGCGAGGTTCTGAGCTTCAGCTTCCGTGGATTCGTATCCTTTCTGTTCCGCCTCCTGGTAGACTGCCGCGCATTGCTGGAGGCGAACTAAAGACTGTTTATAGGCAGTTTCATAGGGCGGAGGGCCGGTTTCCCCCGGTGCTGTCGCTGCCTCGATAATGGCAGGAGATTTCGTGGGCATGAGGAGACAATGCAAGGATTGAACCTGAGCATTTGATTCACGAAGTGTTTCTTATATATACCGACGTTGTCTGGGAGGCTGTGCTTTTTCCACCCCTTTTAGCCCTATAGCTGAAAACTTTGAATTGAGACACTTCTGTGAGCACGTAAGGCTTGTTGTCCATGGCAATCGTTACCAAAATACGCTCCCGATAACCATCGATGAAGGAAGCAGAATTGAGAAGCAACATACTTGTGCATGATTCCAGGTAAAGATTCATTCCAACGGTCGGGTGCCTTCATTGCTAAGGGGTTCGACCACATGTCAGCGATCAAGCCCAAGACACATGCCAAGTTTCTTGGCACGGAAAGAGGAGTACATGGCTGTGGTATTGGTCTTTTCACGTTTTCATGTTGCCGAAACTTTCTGGGATTTGGGTCCCCAAGAGTAGTAGTCCGGCTCCTCATTACCTTGAGTGTAGATACCTTGTTCACTGGTCGGGCTTGGGCCCGGGCTTTTGAGTGTAAGATTAAATGCTTTAAATAACATTTAAATATCAGCTGCATACAAGTTGTCGTTGTCCCCAACAACTCCAATCCTCACCCTTGCTCTGCTCTCCATCTTCACCAAAAGCATATCCCAACCCTCCGACCTGCTGTCAGTGTGTGATTCAGTCTCATTTTTGTCTAATGATATTAATATGTAGCTTGAGGAGTCATCCGATGCACTGATGTCAAGTTTGGCGGTTGTTGATGTCCGTTTTTGAGCCGCAGGTATTTCGAAAACGCGTTGACGTTTGTTATGATAGACTCTCCGCTTTGGGTCGTGGCATTGTTGAACAAGGCACGGAGACGAGAGACGAGAGACGAGAGACGAGAGACAAGACAAGAGAGAGGGAGAGGCAAGAGAATAGATTGAGATTGAGATAGAGACAGAGACAGAGACACGGAAATACGGAGAACTACGGTTAATATCAAGACTACTCGACTCGTATGCTACCCTATGGTTTATGTACCACCCTCCCGCTAGGTCCCGGGTAGGATTCTAGCTGGGACCAAGACATCTGATTCCTCCGGCTAAGTCCCCAGACTGGCTCCCAGCCCTGGGGTCATGATAGTGGTCGGGGCGTGCTGGCGCGGGTTACGGCGGGCTTGTGTCGGGCGGGTC
>QGOB01001706.1:0-29749 GCA_003313055.1 Termitomyces sp. MG145
TATCGGCCGCGGCGCGCCCGAGATCGATATTTTCGAAGCCGAGCATGCGAAAGACGCACCTACAGGCCAAGTCGCGTCCATGTCTGCGCAGTTTGCGCCCTTCACGGCTGATTATAATTATCTGAATTCGACAGCGGATCAGTGGGCGATTTATTCGCCTAATGTGACGAGGCCGAATACGTACAAGGGGAGCGCGGTTCAGCAGGCTGTGAGTGGGATTGTGGGGTTGAGGGATGATATGTTCCAGGGAAGTGGGAGGAGGTTCACGACGATGGGTACGTGCGTGTGTGCGTGTTCTCGAGGTGTACTTAGTGGCATTGATCCGCTTGTATTACAGGCTTTGAGTACTGGGGGAACCCTAACAACCCCGATGAAGGATTCATTACATGGCAAGTCGACGGCGTTGCGAGCCACCGTCTCGGTGCGGCTGCTATGGCGCCTGATCAAGGCCCCGCGGGCTCCGGTGTCGGACAACGTCTCATCCCCGTCGAGCCGATGAGTATCGTCCTCAACCTTGGCATCTCACCCAATTGGCAGACTATCGATCTGTCGACGCTCCTCTTTCCGGCTGAGATGCTCGTGGATTATGTGAGGGTGTATCAGAGGAAGGGCGCGACGAATGTAGGGTGTAGCCCGAAGGAGTTTCCG
Organism: Termitomyces sp. MG145; assembly: GCA_003313055.1. Classification (NCBI taxonomy): domain Eukaryota; kingdom Fungi; phylum Basidiomycota; class Agaricomycetes; order Agaricales; family Lyophyllaceae; genus Termitomyces; species Termitomyces sp. MG145. Next base: position 649 of record QGOB01001706.1, read on the forward strand.
ACGGCGGAGTATATTGATGCGCATAGGGATGCGTATGATAGTGAGTTCTTGGCTTTGTCATTTTTTCGTGGATGAAACAAATGACGTGCAGATCCGAATGTGACGACGTGGAAGTGGGAAAGGCCGAAGAATAGTCTTGTACGTTTGTCCTCCATTTTTTTGTTGTTATGCGTACCTTGCGTGCGTGTGGCTGACGTTTGTGTTGTGTGGTAGTATGATGGTGGATGTTAGTCCCGTCCTCGAGGCTCTTGGCAGCGCACACACGCACGTGGTATTTTCCTGGGACTATTATGTATCGGACACCGCGCGCTTTGTTACGGTTTACCCTCTCCTTTTTATTCTATTTTATTGGTTATTTGTTTTTCGTCGCACGTACTACCCCCCACCCCCCTCCCCTTCACCGTTGCTCTCGCATGCTTTTATATATAGATATCACTTTATCGATTACGACACGTACCGCACCGTCACTCATTCCAATACCCGTCCTTCTGTACGGGGCCTCTCTATCCCTACGCGCACCCAACATAACGGATACTGCACTGCATCGCCATGTGTGTGTCGTGACCTTGGCATTTTGGGGAAAGCAATGCAATGCAATGCGACGTCGCCCGCCGTGGATGTGGAGTGCGGTGATGAGATGGGTGGGCACTGCGTACTGGGCATCTTCGGATTTAGATCTTCGCCGGACGGGTCAGCTTGTAATGGATGTGGAGAGGTGGGATCTGGGTGAATGAGGCTGCTAGAAGTTGGTGTGTATGCAGTTATGGATATGGACAAAGGCGGCGTTCGGCGTTCGGAGAGATGTTTCGACGAAGTCGTACCGTTGGCGTTGGTGTATAATAGGTGAGGGGTCTGGTGTTTTCTGGGATGTAGTAGTGTAGTAATATCATTCAAGTAACTGGGATGGATACTACTGCTGGGAAAGAAAAAGTCTGATATAGATGACGGAGGGGCATCGTAAGACAAGGATAGGTATAGTCCAGTTATGAAAGAAAAGAGATGGAATGGAGAGGTACAGGCAGGTAGCAAAACAAAATGTGGATTGGGCAAGAGTGCGTCCATGACTGATGTCACACTTGGCCTGTACTAAGGTTGCCCCTTTTGAACTCAGGCTCTGTGTGGCTTCACTACCCTGGCTTGAGTCTCGGCCTCTCTTCCAGGAAGTTTGCTCAAGAACTTATTTGGACTCAGAAATATACTATTTCTTACACAAACATCATGCCAACTCAATCACTCAAGAACCACTCCACACATTATTGGACAACCAAATTAATGGATTAGGCAAGAGTGTTGTGTGCGGTTGCCCAGGGTTAATTTGGGCACTAGATCCACTTATCTTACTCTCTCATCTTATCTACATCTCTTTTCATTGTTCCCCACTTTGTCTTCATCTTTGGCACCTTTGTCCCTTTGTTTTCTCATACTTATAAACCTGCAAGCACAGCTTCAATTCTCCATCATCTCACACTGCACTTGCAAGTAGGTTCCACATCTTCCTACTTACATCATCTCACACTGCTCACAGATTCAACAAATTAGTGCATCCCCCTACTTTGTTCTATTCAGCTCTACATTACACTACTACCTCCTACCTCAATAGTCCCCCATAGTTAGCTTGAGTCTTGGCCTCTCTTCCAGGGAGTCAGCTTGAGAACTTATTCGGACTCAGAAATATACTATTTCTCATGCAAATGTCATGCCGACTCATTCACTCAAGAACCACTCCATTCCTCACATTATTGGACAACCAAATTAAATTGCATACCATGGATTTCCAGGTACAATAAACAATCAGAGGTAGAGCTTCTGTGTGATTTTGGAACTTCTGCATGGTCCTGTGCTGTTGTACTAGGGTGTCCACTAGGATCTCCCTTTCTTTCAGTTTGGCTGTGTGCAGTATTGTCTGTGTGGCTTTGGGTTGTTTGTGTGACTCCTGCCAAGCAGCTGTGTGCACTCACCTAGCCCTGCTTTTACCCCATTGTATTTGCACTTCAACAAATAGAGTTCTGTTTGTCAACCTCCTGAATTGAACTGAAGTGGATATTTCTAAATATCTTTTCTTCAAACTCAGAACTAAGTATTGTAAAGAGGAGAGTAGTAAGTATATCAGTAGCACTAATATCAGTTCCTGAGTACTAGTGACTTGGTATCAGAACTCTGCATTGAGATGTGACTTAGCTTGTCATCTGGAACCCAACACAGGGGGAAACTTCAGCTTTTGATTGGGCTATTTAACTCAAAATAAAACATTGAGTACATCTTTAGATTTGACAGAGTCCTATCTACTACCCAAAAACAACTGGCTAGAAGTCTGTCATGGAGACAGCCTTCTACTAGTAACACCAAGAGAAGTACTACACCCAGTAGGGCAGATAAAAGAAGCAGAGGATTACCTCCACCATTTCAACCCATTTATACAGCAGGTGTATCCACTCATGCCCACACAAAGAATGTTTGGAATTTTCAACCCATACATCAAACTCCAGAAAGATCCATGTATACTGAAACTGTAAATCTTGCAGAACAAGAGGGAGGCAAGCATAAAATGCTGCAAGCCAACTCTAGGGACATGCCACATTTTAAACATGACTTGCCAACTGAACTGCCATGCTTTATAAGACAAATAGAGGCCCTGTTTGAAGAACATCAGATTCAGGAAAGAAAACTTAAGAAAGACTACCTCTGCAGATACACTGATGCCAAAGCCAAGGAAGAATGGATTGCTATGACTGAGTACAAAGACTCATATAACTACACCAACTTCAAGAAGGCCATTGTTAGTGACTATATAGAGCTGACTTATGTGGAGGAGGGGTCCATTGAGGCTCTAGAAAAAGCAGCAGAAAAGAAGAGACTATCAGAGTCACAGACATAATTGGCATAAAAGTGTGGATTGGAGAATTCCAGGTTCACTATACTAAGTTAACCAAGGATTCCAACCAGCTGGCAGCCACTGATTGTGAATTAGTAAGAACATTCTTTACTTGTCTAGATGAGTTCTTCATCACCAAAACAAAAAGTCAGTGCTGGCACCAGTAAGAGATAGAGCTGCAGTACTCAGTGAACACTGGTGCTGCCACTCCTACCAACTACATATATTAGCAGAAGTTAGTTGCAATTGCTTTGTTTGCAAAGTGATCCGTGAAGGATAGCTCGCGTACCCGCCCTGTCGCTGTTATGATGGATAGCAATTGCTGCGGACGGGATAGCAATAGGCGGCAATGCCAATCATGAATGCCATCAGCTGATACACAAGCCCGGGCCCCAGCTCTCCAATGACCCCGAATGCTTCACTTTTTTCTAGGGTTAAGATTGGGTACTTTTCAACGTTTATTGGAAGTGAGTGGATTGTATTGCGATACAGGGGCTGTAAAATAGGGTGACTATGGCAGGCTTAATCCAATCAGTGATTGTCGAGGTGGGCGCCCATCAACCGATGTGCAACCTTATATAAACAGATCGACTTATCCATTCGGTTCCTTGTCTCGCATCTAGTGCCATCAACATGTCTCAGTCTGACCTTCGACCGACCCAAGACCACGTCTCCATCTCTCCCTCTCAGGTGTCAGAGACATTATCCCTTCCTTCTTTTGTTGATCGCATTGATATTGGGTCGATTGCATCACTAGCTACGGCTATACGCAAACGCACTGCATCAATTAATGTGGCGTGCACAGTCGATCCTCTTCCGAAATCTGGCTCTTACAATGTAGTCTGGTTCATCGACTTTGAAGATAATGTCCACTGGGTATTTCGTACCCCTCACGTCGAATGGAGCCCTTCGTTGGCAAAACGCATGGGGTCGGACATCATCACCATGAAACTTATTCAGAGTCGCACAAGCATCCCTATACCTCTCATTCATGACTTCTCCGTTGATATCAACAATGACATTGGCCGACCATATATTCTTTCCGATCGCGTTGAGGGAACCCAGCTTGGTAAGTTGTGGTGCGATCCCAAGTGGTTCACAGACGAACGTCGCAAGAATGTGTTCCGATCTCTTGTCTCATGTATGGTCCAGCTTCGTAATTTCGAGTTTCCAACCATTGGATGTCTTGATTACGACGCGAAGACCGACTCTCATGTTGTTTGTCCTCTACCTGACAATAGTTCGGAGGGGTTAATGACCGCACGCGGGCCATATAATACCGCACACGCATATCTACTCGACAGCATCTCAAGACGAATCGTTGCGACGTCCTCGATAGAGACAAAACTTTACCTGCCTCTGCTAAGCCTATTTGCTGGGGTCTTGCCCGATGAATCGCTTGATGGCCCTCCTTTCGTGCTATCTATGCCCGACTATGACTACCAGAATGTCTTTGTCGATGATGACGGCAACGTGACAGGTCTGATTGATTGGGATGGCGTAAACATATGCTCGCGACAGGGCGGGTACGCGAGCTATCCTTTATGGATCACTCGAGACTGGGAACCAATTATGTATGGATATTCAGAGGCAATGGGGTGGGCCGCGGACAACGAGAGTTGTACTGGAGAGGACCACAGTTACGATGATTCTGAACTCCAGAAGGATAACAGGACAGTGAACGAGAATCAATTGAAGGAAGAAGGTAGCACCGCGGTAGAGCAGGGCAAGGATATTGACATGCAGGCCTCTCAGTCAGTCCCCAGACCTCCGCGCGAAGAGTTGAAGGAAGATTCACCGAAAGCTCTCCAAAAGTTTCGCGAAGAATATTTCCAGGCATTTGAAGAGGTGGATCCTGTCAGTGCAAACTATACTCGTAACTCGCATATTTACCAAGCGATTGAGATTGGTATTTTATTCGAGTCTAGCAGATGTGAAATTATTGATCGCCTGATGGAATACGTTTTTGGCTCCAGGCCTGGTAACCTTCTGTCAACATGGCTCTTGAAAGAGGGTCTTCGTGTAAGTGAATGGAAGGCGCTACTCGAGAGAGGAGATTTCGACCACCATCATCGATTAGACTATGCATGTTCATTATCACAGAAGATATTTCCATGAATACAGTAGTACCTCTACATGATTACGATTAGGCAGAACCTTTGAGTTATATGTAACTAATGGTGCAGGGCCCGCGGTTTATATAAGTCAATGTTTTGTGACTAGTCCCCAACGGCTCGTATCAGTCAGGGCCTTGTTGCTGATGTAGATCCTGAAACTCATGCCATGTCAATACAGTGAATCGGTGGCTTGTTATAACAAGTACTTGTTGAATGACCTCAGATGGTTCGTCTGTTCTTTTGAAATTGTTTCCAGGACAAACAGAACTCGACATGTTCAAACTCAAAATCTTCCAATGGACTTTGACAATCTCGTGGTCTATTGTATTTCCTGAAACAGGATCCACACATCCAAGATGTGGACCTGGACCGACCGTTGATGAGCTTTGGTGTAAGTCACGGTACAGGCCCGCGGTTAATATCAGCCAAATTTTCGTTGCTGGTTCCTCAGTCTCATGCTACATCCAATGCAGTTAATCGCTGTTTCTCAGCACAAACAGAACTAAACATGTTGAAATTGCTTCCGTTATTCTTAGGCATTCCCTCGGCCTTATTGATTGCCACGACTGGATGATGATGATGATGAATGCCGGCAAGCTACAATACAGAGCTAAGAGGCGGGCCAGAAGGCCGATGTACAATACCTTGTACAGGGGTGGAGCATTGTTTGTGTCTATTTTATGTAATTTTTTGAACTTTCCTTGCAGAGATTGTGATGGCATGTATAGTAGCAGATCACATTGCAGTATGCTCAAAGGGAAATCAAAGGTAGGGTTAGGGTTAGTACAGATTTCTAAGGCTAAGGGGATTTTGAAACCAGTGAGGTTCCTGTTGTACTATGCAAACGCGGGACATGGAATATTGTGACACCCTGTGATGTGTGACTCCTTCCAATGCCAGGTTGGGTTGTTAGATGTGTGACAGTGTGTGCATGAATCAGATCTGTCATGATACTTCCACATTATTCCTATACCTACGCACGTGACTTACACACTTAGAATACATGATTGGTAGACAACGTCTCTTTAGTTCTATTCATTTCGTATTCAGGTGTGTACTTACAATGTCTGGTTTACAGTTCACAAATATATTTTCGTATTCAGTCTTTCAACGTACTGCATTGCAGACTACGAGCGAAGCCTAACACTTGAATAGAACTACAAAATTTTCTGGATGCCTCTGCCCGGCCCTCCCGAGGACACGGCCTGTCCCAGCACAGAAGAACACATCGTTCGGGAGGTGTTCGAGATCCTTCGGGCCGAGCTGGCAACGCGGCTGCGAGCAGGCCAGGCTCCTGACACAGGGAAGCGCATTGCCAGGAGGGTGTTGGAGGCCCTGCAGTCCGAGCTGGATGCGCAACCAAAGACACTGGCAGAGCACACGCCGCGGGTCGAGCGGGGTGGTCAGGATACGCAACAGATACCTGATGGCGGGGCAAAGAAAAAAGGGAGCCGACGACGCCGCCGTTGGCGTCGTGGGGCGGTGATTCACGCCAGATCGCCACGGTCCCCGTTCTCAGCCCTGGAGCTACCTGTGACCCTGCGGATCCACAACCAGGGGGCCTCCCCCTGTATCGTTGACACACGCGCGATGGTGGACTCCGGCGCAAGCTGTTGCTTTATCAACCCGTGGTTTGTGAAAGAACAGGCCATCCCGACGGTTTGTAAGAGGAAGCCGATGCGCCTGCGCACAATCGACAACTTGGAGATTCGGTCTGGGCTGATTTTGGAGGAGGTGCACTTGCGTGTAGTCCTGGGGGAGCATGTGGAGACTCTGGTGTTCGATGTCGCAAACATCGGCGACGACAACTTGATTCTGGGAGTGGATTGGCTGCGGCGGCACAACCCCGACATCGACTGGGAGCGTTCGACAGTAGGGTTCCGGTCACTGCGCTGTCGGGAGAGATGTTTACCAATGGTGACAATGGCAGGTCACGCGGTGGGTCCACAGGTGCAGCGGCGGGTGTGTGCAGTAAGGGCCTGGGCACAGAAGTCGACTGGAGCAGCGCTGGCATGGCAGAGGCCAATTCTGCCAGCTCGTGTGGAGAAGCATGCTGGCCTGAAACGCAAACGGACGAGATGGACTCGACATCAGAGGGATCTGCGTGAGGCAGCGGTGAAGGCAGCAAAGGTGTGTATTGATGAGGCAATTGCAGGCGCAGAGAACAGGGGGGTGGAGGATGGCGGCGCGTTTCTGGAGCAGCGGTGGGACCTAGAATCGGCGAGAGGTGCGGCAGGGCCACTGTTGCAACGTGGGGCAGCGGGGAGGAGCTTTGTGCAGGTCTTGGCGGAGCGAGCATCAGGCAGCCCAGAGAGGAGGAGTGTGGAGGAGATGGTGCCTTTGGAGTTCCACGATTTCCTAGATGTGTTCGACAAGTCAAAGTCAGAGAGGCTGCCAGCGCACCGTGAGCATGATTTGGGAATCAATTTGGTTGACGGCGCTGCAATTCCCCCTCCAGGCAAGCTATATCAGTTGGCACCAGCAGAGCTGCGAGCGTTGCGAGAGTTCATTGACGAGAACTTGGCAAAGGGCTATATTCGACCATCGAGCGCACCTTGTGGTGCACCAGTGTTCTTCGTGAAGAAAAAGGATGGCTCGTTGCGGCTGGTGGTCGACTTTCGTGCCCTGAATGCGGTGACACGGCCTGATGCTTATCCAATCCCTTTGACAACGGAGCTCCTAGATCGCCTGCGTGCAGCAAAGGTCTTCACCACCCTTGACATGAGGTGGGGCTACTACAATGTCCGGATTCGTGATGGTGATGAGTGGAAGACATCTTTTCGCACACGGTATGGGCAGTTTGAGTTCCTTGTGATGCAGTTTGGCTTGCGCAATGCCCCAGCAGCATTTCAGCGGATGGTGAACAGCCTGTTCCATGACTTGGTGGATGTCTATGTGGTACTCTATCTGGATGACATTATTATCTTTTCAGAGGACCCAGCTATGCACGATGCTCACGTTCGCGAGGTTTTGTGCCGTCTGCGTGAGGCAGACTTGTTTTTGAAGCCAGAAAAATGTCGTTTCCGTACAGCGGAGGTGGACTACCTGGGCCTGAAGATATCCCCTGGGCATGTGGGCATGGATCCAGTGAAAGTCAGTGGAGTGACTGAGTGGCCGACTCCCAGGAATCTGCAGCATGTCAATCAGTTCTTGGGTTTTTGCAACTTTTATTGACGGTTTGTGGCTGATTATGCGGACATCACGCGTCCGCTAGAACGTTTGAAGCGGAAGGACTGTTTGTGGCGGTGGGGGGAGGAGGAACAGGCTGCATTTGAGGCGCTGAAGCGAGCGTTTGTGGAAGCTCCAGTTCTGATGATGCCAGACACAGAGGCACCATTTCGTGTGGAAACCAATGCGTCCGACTTTGCGATTGGGGCGATCTTGTCGCAGAAGGTGCATGACGGTGACTGGCGGCCAGTGGCTTTCTTTTCAAAGGCGATGCAACCGGCCGAACGCAACTATGACGTGCATGACAAGGAGCTTTTGTCAGTAGTCAGGGCATTTGAGGCGTGGCGGCCTTACCTCGAGGGCAACCCATACCCAGTTGACGTGTTCTCTGATCATCGCAACTTGGAGTATTTCATGTCGGCACGCGACTTGAATCGACGTCAAGCACGGTGGAGTATCTTCCTCAATCGCTTTGTGTTTTGCATTCACCACCGGCCAGGCCGACTCAGCGCAGGGCCAGATGGGTTGTCTCGGCGCCCAGATCACGAGGTGGGGGGTTTGGACAACACAGGCCAGCAGGTGCTTGGCAAGGATAGAGTTGGGGGACAGAAGACAGCAAAGCGTGCAGTGGTGGTGGAAGTCAAGAGGTGTGGGGAGTCTGAGGTGGTGAGGAGGGTGGCAGCAGTGCAGCAGGTGTTGGCAGACGGGCACATCCTACAGCGTATTCGGCAAGCGTCTCTGTTGGACAAGAAGCTGGCTCCATTGTGGACTTTGGACACGGCGCCGGCTCTAGTGCGCTCAAGGCTGAAGGACTTCACGGTGGACGATGGTCTGGTGCGATTCCGGGGGTTGGTGTACGTGCCGGAGGACGACGAGGTGAAGCGGACAATCTTACAATTATACCACGATTCAATCCCAGCAGGCCATCCCGGCCGCGCGAACACATTGGCCCTCATATCACGCAATTATTATTGGCCACGGATGTCGGAATATGTACAGCGCTATGTCGACGGGTGCGAAACTTGCCAACGCATCAAGCCTCGAAGGCAGAAGCTGTTTGGGCCACTACAGCCCCTTGAAGTGCCAGACGGCCCCTGGCAGCACATCTCCACGGATTATGTGGGCCCGTTGCCAGCATCACAGGGTTTCGACACAGTGCAAGTAGTTTGTGACAAGTCCACAAAACGAGCACATTTTCTGCCAGCTCACTCCACCAACAACGCCGCTGCGATGTGTGATACCTTCCTAGAACGTGTTTGGTGCCTGCACGGCACTCCAAAGAAGGTGGTGTCTGACAGAGGGCCTCAGTTTGTTGCGAGGTACACACGTAGGATGTGGGAGCGTTTGGGGATCAAGCCTGCCCTCTCATCCGCACACCACCCCCAAACTGATGGTCAGACTGAGAGGGTAAATCAAGAGCTGGAGATTTACCTACGAGCGTTCGTGGACTACTACCAGGATGACTGGGTCGACTGGCTGCCTTTCACCGAATTTGCCTACAATAATCATCCTCACTCGGCCATTGGGATGTCACCGTTCTACGCTGAGTATGCATACAACCCCACGTTCTCCATTGATCCCGTAAATTCGCAGTCAGTCCCAAAGGCGGATGAGAGGTTGGAGCAGATACGCACTGTACAGGGAGAACTGAAGGCGTTGTTGGAGGTGGCCGGGGAGAGGATGCGTCGCTTCCATGATAGGTGGGTGGACGAGGTGCCGGACTACGTGGTGGGAGACCGTGTTTTCCTGGAGCGTGCCGACCTGCGTTCAGATTGCCCAAGCAACAAACTCGATTTCAAGAGGTTTGGGCCGTTCCACGTAGCGCAGAAGATCTCGGACTCCGCCTATCGTTTGGCACTGCTGGATGGCTGGGCAATCCATGACATGTTCCATGTCTCTTGCCTAATCCCTGCACGGGAGGACACCATCCTGGGCCACCAGCAGGAACCACCGCCACCGATACAGATGGAAACGGGAGAGGAGGTCAAAATCGAGAGGATACTGCGCGAACGACGGACTCGCGGAGGGGTTTCGGAGTTCCTGGTGCGCTGGAAGGGATACGATGAGAGCGAGGACGAGTGGCTCAAGGAGTATGACTTGCCACATGCACTGGAGGCTATTCAGGAGTTCCGTGCGAGCGAGCAGCTGCGTGGGAAGAGAAGGCGCAAGAAGTCCCGGGAGTGAGCCGGAGAGGACCCCGTTTCTTCTTTCCATTCTTTTTTTTTTCTTTTCTTCATTTGTCTGGACCGGTGCACTCGTCTTAACAAGGAGGGGCCGGGTGTCATGATACTTCCACATTATTCCTCTACCTACGCACGTGACTTACACACTTAGAATACATGATTGGTAGACAATGTCTCTTTAGTTCTATTCATTTCGTATTCAGGTGTGTACTTACAATGTCTGGTTTACAGTTCACAAATATATTTTCGTATTCAGTCTTTCAACGTACTGCATTGCAGACTACGAGCGAAGCCTAACAAGATCTGGCCTGATTTCATGTCATAGTTCCCCCTTCACCATTTTTTCCATTTTCCCATCCTGGCCAAGACTTACTTCAGCACATGGCCATGGTGCAGTGATTCCAAGCTCGGGTTTCAGCTCTTTCTGAGTAACCAAGGGTGGACAAGGTCCTTGGCTATGGGACCCAAATAATCAGGGGTGGGCAAGGTCCCTGTCATGGGAGCCATTCATGTATGAAGGTGGGATACTGCTGTATTGATGAAATGTGTCTGATTGTGTTGAGCAGGATGCATGCCAGCAGGGAAATCAGCATTGATGAGGTGGGGAAATTCATGATTGGCTGAGGGTTGGGTTTCCAGTAGTGGAGAATTGAATATGTGCCAAAAGGGGAGTGAATTTTTTGCAACCTTAGGGATTGAACACTCATTCATGATGAAAAACCATCACCCCTTTGTCAGTGTGTGCCAGGGTGCAATGGCAGACCATGCAATGGAGACTACTACTCCACCACATCCCCTTGTCACAACTGGATCCACCTATCAAGGTTAATAATGAACTTGTGGGAATTTTTTGTACCTACTAGACTTGAAGTTGTTATGGACAACTGTACAGAGAACAAGTCTTCTGTTTCAGTCTTCTCATTGTCTGGCAGCCAGCAACCTGACAACTAGTCTTGTCCTCCTGAAGAGAATGAGTAGTTTTTCTTTCTTTATTCTTTTTTTTTTCACAACAGTTTTTGTTTTTTTGTTGGTTGGTGTCCAACAACAAGGAGCAATAGAGGTGGTTTGCCAAGGACAATACCGGGCCTTGTAGCATATGTGTCTTCAAAGAAGTATAAGTAGGTTTGAAAACACCCCTTGAGAGAGGAGAATCTTGTCCAGCTATCTCAGTATGTGATGATCAGTATGTGATGAACTGTTCCTTGAATTTTCATTTTTATGATGAAGCAACAAAGAAAAAGGTGGGTCCAGCTTTGGAGCCAAGGCAGGTGGTGAGGTTGGGGATGGAGTTGAGGGCCCTCCAGGTGGCAGGGGAGGTGTCCTCTCAGCAGCGGGATTGGTTCTTGGGGGAGGTGGCCACAGGGCAGGGGGAGATACTACATACATTGTTCTTAGGTTTCCGCAGGATCTGCTAACTTGTCCTCCCTTGTTAGGCTGGGTATGGGAGCACTGACTCCTTCTGGATGCCATGTCCACAGTGTATGCTTTGATACAAGATGGCCTGGCCCAGGAGCAGCAGGACATCACCCCAGAGGTGGCCCAGGGTCTCTCGCAGTTGGGGCTGGTGTTGGCGGGGCACTGTTGGTGCAACACAGTGGCTCTGGGGACATGGTTGGATACGGCGGTGGATGCGGGGGAGGTCCTGCCATGTCGTGAGGATCACATGGCTGCCTTGGGGGTCCAGGTGGAGTTGGCAATGATGGAGGATGGGGGTGCAATGGTCCTGGGGGTAAGGAGGGATATGGGTGAGGGTGGGGGTGTGCAGGGGGGGTTGGAGTGAGGTGGTGGGGGTGTTTATTTTTCTTGATCAGTTCCTTGGACTTCCAGTCTCCCTCCCTGTGCTATTTGTAGATCAGTCTGTACATACGTATCCTTGTGGTTCCCTCCTTTTGATTGGTCCAGAATACATATCTTGAATATTGTGATTCAGTTGAAAGTTATATGAGAGAGGGTGAAAAAGGGGCTTAGGAGTACTGGTGGGAGTTGAATCCCTGGTAAATCCAGAGGCAGGGGTTAGGCCCACTACTGCCATCTGTGAGTTCTAGTCCTGGGGGTCTTGTGGCTTATTGGGGTGCTACTGGTGGAAGTCCTGGAGAACCAGGGGAGCTCTGGAGAGATTTTTGTGGGGTTCCCAAGTGTCGTCCTTGGGGCCGTAACCTTTCCAATGCATGAGGTAAAGGGTTCAGTTGCAGACTTTCCGGGAATCAAGGACTTGATCAACTTCATATTGGGTGTCACCTTCAAGTTCAATTGGTGGGGGTCGTTTGGGTTGCTGGCTGGGGAAGGGATCCAGGGCATATTTTTTGAGGAGGTGGATGTGGAACACTGGGTGGAGTCCTTTGAGGGCTGGGGGTAGGTCAAGCTTGTAGGCGTGCGTTGAAACCCTCTGGAGGCTTGAAGGGTCCAAAGCACTTGTGATCAAACTTTGGGGAGGGTCAGCAGGTTTTGACATTGCATTGGTCGAGCCATATGAGAGTTCCAGGGGGCCAGTCAGGAATGGGCTCATGGCAGGAGTCGGCATGCTTGGTGTAGGCTTTGTTGGCAGTGTCAATCTCTTCCTGGAAGAACTTGTGAAGGGACTGGAGGTCTTGCGCGACTTTGTGGGCAACGTGTAAGGGTATATTGTTGAGGGAGAGGGTGAGCCAGGGGTGGTAGCCCTTGTTGGCATAGAAAGGGGAAACTCCAGTGGTGGAGTGGGGTGTGTTGTTGTAAGTGAATTCAGCCAGGGGCAGGTCATGCCACCAGTCATCCTGCTGGTAGTTGACATAGAGGCAGAGGTACTGCTCCAAAGTCTGGTTCACATGTTTGGTCTGTCTGTCAGTCTCTGGATGATAGGCAGTGGATAGATTAGTTTTTATTTCCAAGGCCTTGCACAGGGACTGCCAGAATTGGGAGACAAAGAGGGGGCCGTGGTCGTAGATGATGTCATTGGGGAGTCCATGCTTGGAGAACACATGCTCAAGGAAGATCTGGGCAAACTCTGGGGCATTGTTGGTGGTGCAGCAGGTGATGAAGATGGCTTGTTTTGTAAGGCAGAAAACTACCATGAGAATGGCATTGAAGCCATCAGAGTCAGGGAGTTTGACAATGTGGTCCAGGGAGATTGATGACCAGGGGCAGCAGCTGACAGGGAGGGGTTTGAGGAGGCCATAGGGGCGATGATGGAGGACTTTGGCGTGGAGGCAGGATTTTCAGGCTTGGACGTGCTGGGTGACACTGCGCTTGAGCCCAGGCTAGAAGTAAGTCCGGGAGATGAGGTTGAACAGTCTTATGGATTCCTGGGTGTCCCCACAGCTTATAGTTGTGATGTTGTTGGAGGATGTTGAGGCGTATCCTTTTGTGGTCCAGAGCATAGATTTGACCATCCCAGAGGAGGAAGGAGTTATCAGGGGATAGGGTGAAGGGTGACGGGGTTGGCGGGGCTCCTTCTGGGGCATTCCGGGGGTTGTGCTGAGTGAAGAAGGGGTCCGGGGGTGCGTTGCAGATTTGGTGTAGGATCCCTTCTTCGTTCATGATCAGCACGGCGCGGAGGTGCTCCGGGGGGATGACGACTCGATGGTTGAAGGAGTTTCACTCTGCCTTGAATGACTTTTTTGGGTAGATGTCCGGACGTCGCGGGGCATCTTCCGGAGTGTTCTGGGGGTTGTGCTGAGTGAAGAAGGGGTCTGGGGGTGCATTGCAGATTTTGTGTAGGATTCCTTCTTTGTTCATAATCAGCATGGCATGAAGGTGTTTGGGAGGATTATGACTCAGTGGTTAAAGGAGTTTTACTCTGCCTCAAATGACTTCTTCAGGTAAATGTCCGGTCACCGGGTGAGGGCATTGGGTTTGGCTCCAAGGTGGCTGGGGCAGTAGTGGATGGTGAAGTCATACTCTAAAAGGGTTTCTGACCAGCGGGCTTGGCAGTGGCTGAGCTGTTTTGTAGTCATGAAGTACTGAAGGTTGTTGTGATTGGAGTAGACTTGAATGCGGTGGGGTGCTCCTTCCAGGTAGGCCTGCTATTGCTTGAAGGCTTCAACTATGGCAAGCAGTTCCTTGTTGTAGATGTCATAGTTGAGCTCCGCCAGGATCATTGAGCATGTGTAGAAGGCGACAGGGCAGAGCTTGCTGCTATGGGGGTCCATCTGCAAGAGGATGCTGGCAATAGTGTAGTTGTAAGCATCACATTCCAGGACACTGGGGAGGGAGGGGTTGTAGTGCTGGAGGATCAGGGTGGAGGTGAAGATGGTTTTGAGGAGTTCAAATATGCTCTGGCACTTGCTGTCCAAATTCCATGAGGTATCCTTCTGGGTGAGCCAGTTGAGGGGTTTTGTGATGCCAGAGTAGTTGTCTATGAACCGGCAGTAGAAATTAGCAAAGCCTAGGAAGGACTGTACCTCCTTGACATTCCAGGGTAGCAGCCAGTCGAGAATGGCTCGGATCTTGACTGGGTCCATGCGCATGCATACTGAGATACTCCACCTCCGTAACGTGGAAGGCACACTTCTCTGGCTTGGCATGGAGGTGGTACTCCTGGAGGTGTTCCAGGACTTGGCACACATGTTTCTGGTGGTTGTTGAGGGAGTCCGAGTAGATGAGGATATTGTCAAGGTACACAATTACAAAGACATTGCTCATGTTGTGGAAGATGTTGTTCATGAAGTACTAGAAGGTGGCAGGGGAGTTGGTCATTCCAAAGGGCATGACGAGGCACTCGAAGAGTCCATAGCAGGTGTGGAAGGCGGTTTTCCATTTGTGTTCTGGAGCTATGCGCACATTGTTGTAACCCAATTGGAGGTCTATTTTGGTGTAGATTTTGGCACTGCAGAGGCGATGGACCAGATCACCAATGAGGGGGAGGGGGTACCAGTTCTTTTTAGTGACTTTATTGAGTCCTTGGTAGTCAACGCAGAGTCGGAGGGAGCCGTCCTTCATCTTTGCAAATAGTACGGGTGCTCTGGCGGCGGAGTTCAAGGGTCAGATGAATCCCTTGCCAAGCATTTGGTCAAGGTAATCCTTGAATGTGTGGAGCTCCACCTCCGACATATTGTAGACCTTGCTGAATGGGGGTGAGGTACCTTCTTTGAGGTCGATTGTATGGTCGTATGAGCAATGGGGGGGGAGTTCCTTGGCATTCCCTTCAGAGAAGATGTTGGCAAACTTGTGATACTTGGGGAGAACTACTTTGTGCAAGATTTGTTCCTCTGTTTTGGGTTTGGTGGGTGTGTCCTTAGCACGGAGGTGCTCTTTGGGAAGGGCCAGAGATATATGGAGTTGGAAAGCTGGGGTGCTGTCCCATAGGATGCGCACAAAGGGTTCCAGATCTATGATTTTGATGTCCAGGTTGGCGGGACTGAGGGGTTTCTTGGGCACGTTGTTGGGGGTGGATGGGGTGGATGTTTGGAGTCCTGGAGTGGGGTAGGAGGGGCCTTTGTACCAGTTTTGGGGAATGTTAGGGGGGAAAGGGGGAATTGGATGTAGTGTGGGATTCTGGGGTGGTCCAGAGTTGCCTTTTGGGGTTGCAGGAGGCTTCAGTGTTGTCTGACCCTCCATGGTGTGAAGTTTGAGAGGAATAGTGGTGGCCAGGCTGGTGTTGGGCCTGAGGAAAGTCATTGTGAGGTCCTTCCAGTTGATGTTGGGGTTGACGTTGCGTAGCCAGGGCAATCCGAGGACAATTGGGGTCGACTCCAGGAGAGAGGTGACCAGGAGATTCACAGGGAACTGGAGGCCGTTTTTAAGGTGGAGAGTGTCAGAGTGGGAGTGGATGATGAGGCTGGAGGTGGCAACATTCCCGTTGAAGAGTTGAAGCTCCAGGGGCTTCCCAAGGAGGCTAGGGAGTAGCCATAACCGTTCACTGACAAACATCCCGGTGGCCCCGCTATCAATGAGGGCAGGTAGCATGTTGGGGAGGTTGCCTAGTTGGGCATTGATGATGAAGGATTGGGTAGAGATTGAGCAAAGTTGCAGGGGTGTTGTTGGCGAGTACGTGGGGTGCTCCGGGACATCTGCATCTGGGGTAAGGCGAAGAGGGATGGGTTCTGAGGCAGGTGCAGGTTGCTAGCGGGGGTGGAGCGTGAGGTTCTGCCAATCAATTCAGGGGTTGGTTGTGCGGAGCCAGAGGAGTCCCAGGATGAGGGGGGTGGCAGTGTGGAGTCTGGTTATAAGGAACTGGACCTCCTCCTGCTGGCCATCAGTAAACGTGAGGGGTAATTGTACAGAGTGGGTAATGGCTCTGGAGGATGTGGTAATACCATCAAAGAGTCAGAGGTGAATGGGAATGGATAAGCATTGGAGAGGGTGGGAGGTTGACAAGGCCAGGGACTCGTTGACAAAATTGTCAGTGGCGCCGCTGTTGATGAGAGTGTTGATGTGGGCAGGGGAGGCATTCAGGGAGGTACTGATGAGGAGGGCCTGTTGGGATTGTGAAGATAGGTAAGCCATGGGGGTGTCTGGGGATAAAATTGTTGTGCGGAGGTAAGAAGCCATGGTGGGGGAGATGTTGGAGTCTGGCCCACAATTCAGTGCATCTTCCGGACCTAAACTGCTGGCTTGTTTTCCATAAATTGGTAGTTGCAGTCCTCGCCATCAATGGTCCAGACCGCGAGGCCCATAGTGCAGCATTTGGGGCAGTCATTGATGAAGTGCCCTTGCTTGCCACACAGGATGCACAAATCTTCCTTGCATTGGTGCTCCTGTACATCGTTGGGTATGTCGATCCAGGGTTGGTCAGAGTTCCAGACCCGGTTGGCCCACAGAGACTCTTTGTCACTGGAAGTGTCTGTGGGGTCATGGGGAGGTTGAGTTTGTTGGAGGGGGGGAGGTCTCTAGAGCTTTGTCGAGTGTGGCAGCGTTGAGCTGAGCAGGGGGCACTGCAGGGATTGGGAGATTTTTTGGGAAGAAAAACCCATTAGAAAGATGTCAAATAATTTCTAATTAGTTTTTCTCATGTATTACATAAAATTTATTTTGAGAAACAAAAAAGAAAAAGTTAAACAATTTCAATGCTTTTCCTTGAGGAAAACAATTTCTTTTTCTTTTGATTGTTCCTAAGATACAGATAGAAAAAATGAATAATGTTTCCAGTCTTTTTCTAGAGAAAAACATAATGTTTATCTTAATGTGTTCCTTTGTAAACACTTGTCATATTTCTTTCAAGTAGTTCTCAGGTAAAATCCTTTGTTTTATCAGAAAAATTTAATGTCTTCCGAGTTTTATCAGAAAAATTTAATATCGCCTTACTCCTGACACGCATTATCACATTATCACATGCAACCGCTACGCTTACTACCTATTACCGGTTTCCCCTTTTATCTACTGTCTTACTTACCTATAAATACTGCCCTGTCAGTAGCTACAAATCATTGAATCATACCAGAGTTTAGTCCCCACCTCAGACTACGCTTAAGATCTCGTTCACGCTCTTGCTTCGTTAACGACTGATTTGGGATTACCCAGTCCAGTCTACTTTGCTCCTCGTTGCCTTCGTTAAGCGCCATACGGGCGCCCTTGCTCTGCTTTTGTTAAGCACCATACGGGTGCCCTCGTTTTGCCTTTGTTAAACGCTAGCGCTTACGGCTAGCGGCTCGTATATTTCTGTTAACTCTTCCGCTATTCCTTAACGACCTTTTGGGTCTTTGACAGATTTCTTCCTTAGCAACGGTTCAGCGCAGACACTAGCGGCCGCACCGTTATCTCTTACCGCTCTCTCACACTTCCTTACCGACTCCGACCTCTCATCTCCTTACTGGGTTTCTGGGACTTTGCTAGACTCCTCTCACATACACACGTAATGCTACTGCTTGCTAGCTATCCCTATCTAGCTGGTCTTGTTGGTTGTTTCCTCCATGGCAGCTAGGCGGCAAGTCAGTGCATCATTTTGGAGCCTACCACGAGGGGTTCTATAGCAAAATTCCACTGGAAACTCGCCTCCAGGCCAAAAACCGCTTATGTCTCATTATCGAAGCTTCACTCCCTGTTATCCCTTTTGACATTCCCCCACCTTCTCCGTTATCACCTTTAATGCCTCTGCCTCGTAACCTTGAAGAGGAACTCACTACCGCTAGGGAACTTCTTGATGTTACCAAACTCTTAGAGAACTTCCCAGGCCATCACATCGACAACTTCCTTGACGCACCGCTACTGCCATTATCCCCAGACCCTTATTCCCCAGTTCAATCCTCTACGCCCTTACCGACACCCGTTAACCCTACCGCCATGGGTGACGCCCGTCTTTCCTGTCATATGCCACCTCGTAACGACTCTACCGCACCTAAATAGGACGAGAGTTGCCCCCGAGAGCTCGCCCAGTATTTCCGCGAGCTCAAATATCTCTTAGCGGACTGCGCCATTAACGATGATAACCAGAAAAAGGAATACACTGCTCGGTATGTATTGTATGACACCGCGGAGATCTGGCTTGGCTTGCCAGAGTTTAGCGACCATACCTACGCCGAGTGGAAAGTAGTGGTCTTTCGTTTATATCCTGGTGCTGAGGAATCTGCCTGCTACACTCTTCAGGATCTCAAGCGACTTGTAAATCAGACTTTCTCGACCAGTATCTCTACTCTTGGACACTTCTCAGACTACTATAGGGACTTCCAGCGCCTGGCGTGTTGGCTCCTGGCCAAAAGCAAGATCTACCAAAACGAGAAACACCGTCTGTTCCAGCAAGGCATACCAACTTTGTTATGGTCCAAACTCGTCCGCCATCTTGAAATCACCCTTCCCGACCATCACCTGGAGGACCCCTATGAGGTAGAGCAAGTCTTTGAAGCTGCCAAATGGGTTCCAAAGGGTACCGACACCACTACAACTTCGAAAAAGCCAATGACTGCTAACGCTAAGACGCCCACCATTAACACCGCCGCCCCCGTACCAACCACTATTGTTAAAAAGGAACCTCTCAACATCGCCGCCACCGCTATTGTTAACGCTCTCACATGGATGGAGGAAAAGATGGCTGCATTGACTGCCGGTAACAGTTTTCCATCCCGCACCTCTCGACCTCTTAGCAACAGTTGCCACTTCTGCGGCAAAACTGGTCACACAATGGTACAAGGCAATTGCGTTAAGCTGGAAAGCTTCATCAGTTGACCGGGTTCTTCAGACCAAGCTTACCGTCTCTGTTGGTGAACTCTGTTCCCTCTCTAACGACCTCCGGAACCAGTTCAGAAACGCCGTTACTCCTAAACGGAACACGCCTCATAATGTCACTGCCTTCCAAGAGTCTAACGCTCTGCCCTTCTTTACCCTAAACGACACCTCCGCTGCCAACCCTCCTCTAACCGATGCCGCTAGAGCCCAAGTCACCTCAATCAACCCAGTGGAAGCGTACATCAAGTCGCTACCGCCTGGTGAGGAGCCGGTTACGTTAATGGTCGCTCAGGAATCCCAGTCAATCCGGTCCATCATGCTCTTGGTCGATAACCGCGAGGAAATTGAAAGTATAGAGGATAGCGGCTCCCAGATCATCTCCATGTCTGCTGAAGTTGCCAACTATCTCGGTATCTCCTACGACCCCAGCATCATTCTGAACATGCAGAGTGCTAATGGTACTATGGACAAATCCCTCGGTCTAGCTCGTAATGTCCCTTGCACTGTTGGCGGTATCACCCTGTACCTTCAGATCCACGTCCTGCGCTCGCCCACTTACGATATCCTGCTTGGTCTTCCCTTTGATGTCTTAACCAAGAGTACTGTCAATACACTTAGCGAAACGGAAACCACGATCACGATAACGGACCCCAATACCGGCCTTTGTTGCACCATCCCTACGTTTCCCCGTGGCCAGCACAAGCCACAAAGGGTTCAGCCTAAGTATAGCGCCGGACCGTCCCGTTGCTTTTGCCACCATCCTCACGGTTAGCGACTCTGAGGAAGATTTAGTGGTCATCCTCGACTGTGACCACCAAAAGCACTCCGTTAGTGCAATCGCATACCCCGCTCAATTCCAAAATATTAGAAAACCCAAAAATAGTTCCCGACAATCTCTCTCTTGCCTATCTATATGCGACCGCCAGCAACCTTTCTGAGACTGTTATCCTGCCGCGCTCTTATTTTGTTTCCCCTAGTCTCTCCGATCCCTCTATTCTTGGCCAAGCATCTGGAATGCTCGATACCGTCTCTACCCCCGTTTACATTAACGTCCCCTTCCCAGCCATTTACACCGCCGCCAAGCCAAAACGCAAAGGAGTCCAAGTCAAGAAGAAATACAAGCCCGTCGCGTTAAAGACCAAGCCCATCGCTAGCCATGTTAGCGAAGACTTCCGAATCAAACAACACATCCTTGGCGACCCCTTAGCGAACATACCCAAGCTCGATCCTAATCCCCTTCCTTTCTTACTGACTCCCCGCTTTACCGACGACTGCAGAGCGACTTTCGTTAAAGAACACGATACCGGCTTTCTTACCCAAGATGAGCTTAACGTACTCGTGGACCTTGTTGCTAAGCAACAAAACACATTTGCTTGGGAAGACTCCAAACGAGGTAGCCTTTGACCTGACTTCTTTCCCCCCATCTGCATACCGACCATCCTTCACATTCCTTGGGTTCAGCACAACCATCCGATACCGCCAGGTCTCGAAAAGGAAATCTGTGAGATCATCCGTAGCAAGATCCAAGCAGGCATTTATGAGCCCTCGAACTCCGCTTACCGGTCGCGGTGGTTCTGTGTCTTGAAGAAAAACGGTAAACTTTGTCTAGTCCACAGCCTCGAGTCATTAAACCAAGTCACAATCTGCCACTCTGGCATTCCCCCATTCCCTGACCACGATGCCGAATCCTTCGCTGGCCGCATTTGCAGTGCTACCCTCGATCTCTATGTTGGCTACGACGAACGCCTTATCGATCCTGCTTCCCGTGACTTAACAACTTTTCAGACACCGTTTGGCGCCCTCCATCTAGTAACGCTCCCAATGGGATGGATCTTCCACAACGACGTCACCCACATCCTCCAGCCCAAAATCCCCCATAACGCCCTCAGCTTCATTGACGACGTTGGCGTTAAAGGCCCGAAAGACTGGAAACTCGTTAACGGTTCCCCCGCTAAGCATCCCAACAATCCCAACATTTGTCTAGCGCTTTGGGAGTTCTTTGAACTCCTGAACCATGTCCTTCAGTGCATGAAGTACTGTGGTGGCACTTTCTCCGGTCACAAGCTAGTTCTTTGTGCGCCAACCTTTAAGATCCTTGGCCATGTTTGCACTCCTACCAGCTGAGTTCCTGACGAGAACCGTTTAGCGTTATTGGACCGCTGGGGCCCTTGCCAGTCGCTAACCGAAGTCCATGCCTTCCTAGGTACCGTTGGAGTACTCCGGATGTTCGTTAAGAACTTTGCCCATCGCGCTCATCACCTAATGAAGCTCACCCGTAATGGCGTTCCCTTCGAATTTGGACCCGACCAGCTTAATGCCCAGAAAGACCTCGTCAAAGCCTTACACGACACTAAACCCCTCGTTCCCATCAACTACGAATCTGACGATCCTGTGATCTTAGCGGTCGACACTTCCTACATAGCTGTCGGTTTCTACCTTTGCCAGTGCACCACCGACAATCACAAGCAACGTTGCTATAACCACTTCGGCTCCATCACCCTTAATGAACACGAAGCCCACTTCAGTCAACCCAAGCTCAAGCTTTACAGTTTGTATAGAGCCTTGCAGGCGCTATGCATGTACCTCCTAGGCATTAGGAACCTTATCATCAAAGTCAACGCCCGTTACATCAAAGGTATGCTGCAGAACCCTGACATTCAGCCCTCAGCTAGTATGAACCGCTGGATCATGGCCATCCTTATGTTCCACTTCAAGCTCGTGCACGTTAAAGGAACCTTCCATGGACCCGACGGACTTTTGTGACGACCATTACAGCCTACCGACCCTCCCCCAGATGATACCGACAATGACATCTTCGAAGACTGGATCAATCGTATGCACGGATTCATGCACCATGTTCAGTTACCGACCGCCCTCGCCCGCTCCGCCTCTACCATCCCTCGTTTGCCCCCACTCGCCCACTACCGTCCGACTCTAACAACATTCGTTAACGATACTGTTCCCCTTACCGAAGTTTCAATTCCACCAGTTACCAACCCCCTTTCCTACGACAATGTCCCTCACTCACCCAAGGCCCTGGCCGGCAACCAAAGAGTTCAACTTGTCCGGCAGTGGCTTACCGACTTCAAGCAACTGCCAGATCTTAACAACAAAGCCCTTGCTACTTTCCTTCACTACGCTAGCGGCTTCTTCCTCACTAATGGCAAGCTTTGGCGCCGCAGTTGTAACGGTGAGCACAAGCTCTTCATAGCGGTTGACTCACGACTTTGCATCCTGCACGCTATGCACGACGACCTCGGACATCGCGGTCTGTTCGCCACAAGAGCCGCCCTGCTGGAACGTTTTTGGTGGCCACAGGTAGCGGCCGATATTGTTTGGTACATTTGCTCGTGCCACATTTGCCAAGTCCACCAAACTACCAAAGTCCTCATACTGCCTACCGTCGCTATCCCCGCTGCCCTATTCAGCAAAATCTACATTGACACCATGTTTATGCTGCCTTAAAACAAGTTCAAGTATATCATCCAAGGACGTTGTTCACTAATCCACTATCCCAAATTCCGCATGCTCGCTCGCGAAAATACCGACGCTATTGCTAAGTGGCTCTTCGAAGACATCATCTGCCACTGGGGTGCCCTTAACAAAATCGTTACCGATAACGGTCCCCCCATCATTAAAGCCGTCGCTTACCTCGCCAAAAAGTACCACATCAACCACATTCGCATATCCGGTTACAACAAACGCGCTAACGGTATCGCCGAACGACCTCACTTTGACGTTCGACAAGCCCTCTTCAAAGCCGTTAACGGAGACCAGTCCAAGTGGAGCTCAGCCACTTACTCTGTCTTCTGGTCAGAACGCGTTACCGTCCGCCGCTGCATGGGTTGCTCCCCTTACTACACCGCTACTGGTACTCATCCCCTATTCCCCGCTGACATCATAGAAGCGACCTACCTCCAGCCACCTCCCGATTCCCTGTTAACGACTACCGACCTCATTGCCCGACGCACTATTGACCTCCAACGCAGACAAGCCGATCTTGACCGTTTACACAATACCGTCCTTACCACCCACCGGTTAGCGGCTCTCCATTTCGAACAAGAGCACGCCGCTACCATTCGAGACTACGACTTCAAGCAAGGAGACCTACACGCATTGAAGTCACCCACAACAAGAAGATGCAACCTCAATACTTAGGACCACTAGTGGTAATCTCACGTAACCGTGGAGGCGCTTACATTCTCTGTGAATTAGATGGATCTGTACTCCACTGGCTGGTAGCTGCCTTTTGCCTAGTCCATTATTTTGCCCGCAACCACATCCCTCTCCCTACCGACGCCTTGGACATTGATACCTAAGAATACTAGAAGAAACCAACTTACTCAATGATGAAGACTCCCTTAATCCCGACAAATCATTAGACAATACTGCCAAAGAAGACTAGAAAACATCATTTCCACTATACACCCCACTCACCGTTAAAATCCCAAAAACCATACCGGCTCTTGATACACCTTTATTTCTATCGTTTCGTTTCCGTTTTTCATCTTTACTTACTCCGTTTTGATTCATCATAGACTCTTTCTACCTACGCTTACCAACATACACGCCAACTGTTAAGCTCTCTATTTACTCTCTTCATCTTGCCACCACTGCTCCCCCTTCGCCTTTCATTAAGACGCAGTTGTTAAGTGACCTTGTGCAAGCGCCATGATGATTTACTGAGCGTTTATCCTTTCTTTAATTTTCAAACCGCTTATTCCCCTCTTGCTTCAATCTTTCGCTATCCATTTCATATCTTACCGGTCGCCCGTACTCCAAGAAAGTCATTTAATTAAAAAGACCCCTTAAGGGGGTCAGTCTGCAACAAGAACTTAACAAAAAACTAAAAGGAAACATTTTTTTAGGGCAAGGCAGGAGGGAGATCGTCATCTGAAGGCAGCTCCGTATCCCCCAACTTCCCCCAGAACTCCTCCGTCACCCCCGCTTCTGCCTGCCATCCGATGAAGGCGTCGCAATCGTCCCGATAGCGCGCCAGTGCGCTCCGCACCCTCACCAGCAGTCGGTAGCGAGCTCTCGCTGCTTGCAAGTCATCCTCAGCTGCCTGCATCTCTCTCCCCATTGACCGCTCGACCTCCACCACCCTCGCCCGATACCGCTCCAAGTCACCTCTAGGATCGAACGGGAACAGGACTGGTAGGTCCTCTCCCAGCCACTCGATCTCCTCCTCATCGATAGTTGGTTGAGGAGGAGCGCCAAACCTCTCCACCTAGCGAATTCCGTTAGCGCTACTGGCCGGCCGCTAAAAGAAAGAATGAACTCACCAAGTCCCTCGCCTCCGCTTCACCTGCCTCATCCCGCACTTCTGCCTCAGCCGCTAACTCCACCGGCTCAGCTTCTGGCTCTGCCCCCTCCGTTACCGCCGCTCGTGCCTCAAGGGGAGTCACCTCACGAGCTCCCTCAACCAAACCCTCTTCATCAGACTCCAAATGGCGCCGTTTAGAGCTTCTTGCCGGCGCTGGTACCTTGTTGTCACCCGATTCCACTATGGACCGGCTTCTGATGCCAATAGTCCTTACTGGGCCTGGCATCTTGCCAGTTCCCTCTGCTACCGTCCCCTCTTGTCTTGTCGGCAAGAGGAGCATTGCCTTCTTAACAGCGGGCTCCCCGCCACCCGCCGCTATCTCTCGCTGCCCCTCCAAGTACCGCCTCGCCACCTGTACCAAAGCGGCCGCCTCTGCCTTCTTCCCCTTGTGACCCCCATGGCGACCCCTTAACGACCTCCCCTGTACCAAACAATCCTTGCTCACCTCGTTACACTGGTAGCAAGGCAGGTTGCCAGTTGGGTACCAGCAGCCTTCTGGGTCGTTAAGGGCCCAGCAACCATTGCACTACCGACAGAAACGTTAAGCCAAGATGGTATCCGAGCCAATCAGCAAAAGACTTACCGCCCCCACCCTCTTGCGGAAGGCCACCCTTGCGGTTGGCGCTGCCAGCTTCCTCTCCTTTTGTCGACCAACAAGTTCCCCTGCACCCGCTCCCATATCGAGAACTGACGAGGGCAAGCACCCATGCAGCAATCACTTCAGCTCCCGGTCGTCAAACGACTTGGGAACCGCTATCTCCTCATCACTTCCTTCGTCCTCCTCGTCCTCGGCGGCCTGCTCCTTGCCCTTCAGCATCCCCTGCTAATGGTCGCTGTTAAAATCTTAACGGCCACGGTGAGGAAAGCGGAGAACTTACCTTTGGCACTGTCATCGTCCTCGTCCTCGTTCTTGTCTCTGTTGCCAGCCTGGGAGTCTTTGGAGTCTGCGGCAACGCTGGCAACTCCGCTCCAGCATTACTGGCAGCTCCGCCCTGCTGACTTGATCCCTTGCCTCGGTCTTCCCTCATCCTTGCGCCGGCCGACGCCATTGGATCCTTGGGCGGGTGCTGAAAGAAAAACTGATTGTCAAAAGAAAGTTCCTCGAATAACTGGAAAATACCCTTAACGATGCCACTAAGTCAATAGCGGCACCGTTAGCGCTTACCGTCATCAATTCTGCTGCCACCTCCTCAACCTCCATCATGCCCTCCGGTGCCGTACCCTTAGCGCTACCGTTAGCATAACGAACGAGCCGTTAGGAAATGAAGAAGCTTACAAAATGAACGTCGAACGGCCTTATCCAGGCCTCCTGTCAGTGCTGGGCATATAGCGCCCGGCACTCCTCTCTGGCTGCCGCCTGCTCTGCCCACATGACTCCGCTCCCGCCTGCCAATTCAAACCAATGCAAGTAAGTCGACAGAATCAACGTTACTGCCGACTCTGGATTTGTCGGGACCAGCGCGCGCCCCATTGCCAGGACCTTCGGCGCCTTCTTGAGGAAGTCCTGAGCCACCACAAAATGCGCAAAGGTCGTAGAGTAATTAAAGAATGTAGGAGCCGACATGAGAGGAGGTGTTGAAATGATGAAGTCCAAAGGACTGCTGGAGTTTATTTATGGTCTTTTGGTATGGTGCACGGACCAGGACCCCCCGCACGGACCAAGCTTAACGATCACGAGACTTCGAGGATTTTCCTTTGACTGGGGACAGTCAGTTTTTCAGTCAAGGGGAGATGATACACCCCGGTCAGCGCTGGCTGCCCGACACCAACAAGTCGAACCAAGCACGTGACCTCAGCACGTGACTGCTACCAACCGACCGCTAACGACACTGACCATTACCAACCTTTCCCTTAACAACCCAGCCGACCTTGCAACAGTCCAGGCCCCTCTCCCTACGGCCCCTGACATGCATTATCACATGCATCCGCTATGCTTACTGTCTATTACCGTTTTCCCCTTTTATCGCCTTACTCCTGACACGCATTATCACATTATCACATGCAACCGCTACGCTTACTACCTATTACCAGTTTCCCCTTTTATCTACCGTCTTACTTACCTATAAATACTGCCCTGTCAGTAGCTACAAATCATCGAATCATACCAGAGTTTAGTCCCCACCTCAGACTACGCTTAAGATCTCGTTCACGCTCTTGCTTTGTTAACGACTGATTTGGGATTACCCAGTCCAGTCTACTTTGCTCCTCGTCACCTTTGTTAAGTGCCATACAGGTGCCCTCGCTCTGCTTTCATTAAGCACCATACAGGTGCCCTCGTTTCGCCTTTGTTAAACGCTAGCGCTTACGGCTAGCGGCTCGTATATTTCCATTAACTCTTCTGCTATTCCTTAACGACCTTTTGGGTCTTTGACAGATTTCTTCCTTAGCGACGGTTCGGCACAGACACTAGCGGCCGCACCGTTATCTCTTACCGCTCTCTCACACTTCCTTACCGACTCTGACCTCTCATCTCCTTACTGGGTTTCTGGGACTTTGCTAGACTCCTCTCACATACACACGTAACGCTACTGCTTGCTAGCTATCCCTATCTAGCTGGTCTTGTTGGTTGTTCCCTGCACAGCAGCTAGGCGGCAAGTCAGCACATCATTGGGTGAGCAGTGGGCGTCCTCCCCGTCCAGTCAACCCCCCCAAGTGCCTGCAATGGTTGCCTTCCCCCAAGGCGGGTTCCCCCGGGGTACACCTGTACTCTCCACATACAGGGAGGCTCCTGGGCCCTGCTTCCCTGGGGACTTGTGAGGTGCCCATGGTGGAAGTCATTGGATGCCAGCAGGTGCAGGCTCTGATGGGGGAGATCTCCCAGAGGGATGTGGAGCTGCAGGATGTCCGGAGGGAGCGCGACGAGGCAAGGCAGGAGCTGGCCAACCGGACAAATACGGAGTCGGAGGAGCTGCGGGCGGAGTCGCAGAGGGCGCAGGGGGAGCGGGACGCAATGCAGCAGGAGCTGGAGTCTGCCATGGGGGTGGTAAATGCCCAGGCAAGGGAGGTGCTGGGCCTTCAAGCACGCATTTGACAGCTCAAGGACACCGTGGCCGCTTCCCAGGCACGCTCCACAATCTCATCGTTCTGGCCTGAGGCGCTGGGGAGGCAGACTGCGGAGATGGGCGCCCTTTGAGCTGAGAGAGAGGCAGCAACCCAGAGGCGGGATTGGGCCTTGCAGGAGGTGGCCGCGGGGTGGGGCAAGGCGATGCGTGAGTGTTCCGGTCGTCATTCTTTTCGCAACTAACTTGGGTCGTTTAGGTTGGGCACGGGAGCACCGGCTCCTGCTGGATGCGTCATCGGCGGCATTCGTGTCCCTTCAAAAGGGCCTCTCCCACCTGCACCAGATGCCGCCGCCGGAGGTCGAGCACGGAATGGCGCAGTTGGATTGGGTGTTGGCGGGGCATCATCTACGGAATGCAGTGGCCCCGGGGACTTGGCTGGAGGCGGCGGTGGATGCGGGCGAGCCCCTGCCCTGGCAGGAGGACCACATTGCAACGGTGGCGGCACAAATGGAGGCGACCCTGTCAGTTGAGGAGGTGGTGGTTCTGGAGGAGGGGAATGGCGCGGGGGGGGTCAAGCAAGCGGAATGAGGGGGCAGTTTTTTTATCTCTGCATCTCCAGGTCCCTGCATAACATAGTGTACTTTTAGAGTTGTACGTACTGGTCCACAGTTCTACCTCTTGTTGTTTTCCTTTTTCTTGGAATAAACCTTTTTGGAATGTGCAATTAGTGAGGGATGGGGGAGGGATGAGAAGGGGCTTAGGGGTACTGGTGGGAGTTGAATCCCTAGTGAATCCAGAGGCAGGGGTTAGGCCCACTAATGCTGTCTGTAGGGCCTAGTCCTGGGGGTCCTGGGGGTCCCGGGGCTTGCTGGGGTACTACCAGTGGAAGTCCTGGAGGGCCAGAGGAGCTCCAGAGAGGTTCTTGCGGGGTTCCCAAGTGTTGTCTATGGGGCCATAACCTTTCCAATGCACGAGGTAAAGGGTCCGGTTGTGGACTTGCCAGGAGTCGAGGATTTGATTGACTTTGTATTGGTCATCACCTTCAAGCTCGATCGGCGGGGGTTGTTTGGGTCACTGGCCGGGGAAGGGGTTCGGGGCGTATTCTTCCAGGAGGCGGACATGGAATACCAGGTGGAGTCCTTTGAGGGTTGGGGGTAGGTCGAGTCAGTAGGCATGCGTTGAGACTTTCCGGAGGATCTTGAAGGGTCCGAAGCACTTGTGATCGAATTTTGGGGAGGGTTGGTGGGTTTTGATGTTGCATCGGTCGAGCCACACGAGGGTTCCGGGGGACCAGTCGGGGGTGGGTTTGCAGCGTGAGTCGGCATGCTTGGTGTAGGCTTTGTTGGTGGTGTCAATTTCTT